>JAFMSR010000025.1:45288-98472 GCA_022818135.1 Saxidomus purpurata | reverse complement strand
GAGCACGCAAACGCATTAAAAGCTCTATCGGTACTTTTGTAATCAAGAATGGGGGTCATTTCATCAAATACCCTGATTTAAATGGCGATTTCAGATTTATTAGCCATGATGACACACATTTGTCTGCAACTGGTTATGATATCATGCTAAATAACATTTCAGCAGCAATCCATGCGTTTTGGACTAACGGTCAGCCTGTTTTTCCAATGTCATTACTGGGTTCGTACGTTACGTTAAACCGCGGGTGGCGGAAGGTCCTCTCTTTAAAAATTCGAGTCCCTTTTGGCGTTAATTTAACATAACGTCCAAGTTTTGCGACCGACGTCGGAGCAAAACTTCAGCTGAATATAAATTTATTTTATTCCAGTCATGACGGAAAATATATGCCAAACTTAATAAACATGTAACGATTAAAACATATTACCTTGAATAGTTCTTTTGTTTTCATTTCTGACTTCAGTTGGTAAATAATACAGAGTTTAATCGCTAGAGATTAAACCTCTTTATTTTACACAGAAGGCATCTGCATTTTCCTAATTCGGCAGTATCAATTCCTTTTTTTTGCTATATCATGACGTAATGAAAGTCTGTGAGCTATTTTTAGAACACTATATATACTCGGTGCCACGCCGTTTTCAAATTCTTTCCAACGCAGAGCTTGAACTAGAAGGTAGAAAAATGATTTTGTATTCTCAAATTTTATAAAAATATTTCCCTCCCACCCTGCCCTTGCTTTTCGTTTTATTTCTATTTTCAGAAGGCTAGAAACACCCGTTCTTCGTCATGGCGGGAATAAAAATGCAGTTACACACTGGTTGATAAACGGAAAATGGAGAAAGGATTTATATTCAGAGACAATTTGAGTAACCGAAGCCGGTGCTCATAAAATAAGTACAACAGTAACTATGATCACAAATGAACACTTGTAGCGTTAATTTAACATAACGTCCAAGTTTTGCGACCGACGTCGGAGCAAAACTTCAGCTGAATATAAATTTATTGTTATTCCAGTCATGACGGAAAATATATGCCAAACTTAATAAACATGTAACGATTAAAACATATTACCTTGAATAGTTCTTTTGTTTTCATTTCTGACTTCAGTCGGTAAATAAAGAATCCTTCTGACTGTATTTATTTCTTTGTAAATTATGAAGTGCAACTGAACGCTTCTTCTAACTGTAAAATAAGCTAAAACTAAATTTCTCTTATGTATCAAGTGTAACATCTAATCTTGGTGATAATTGGTTTGTTGTAACAGTAATTGATTGAGTATTTAAAACATTACTCAATCCCACTTTCAAATCACAGTTATTTTTAGTAATCTAAAAGTAAAAAAAATAGTTAATGTTTCTGTCATATAAGAAAATAATTTTGATATAATATTAAGTGTTGATTTCTTTATAATCTAATTTGACTAGGAATTACGTACATGTACCTAAAAGGCAACTGATAAAATAGAATAATAACATCTTATGAAGGTCTTAAAATTTATGTATAACTAACATCCCTTTCCTACATTATCTGTACATAATGTAAGGAAGTTATACAGTAGCTGAATATGATAAACAGAAGCTAGTCTACCAGTGACCAGTCATGTTAATTGACATCTACTGTGAATTCGCTGTGAATTCGCATGGCTGACTGGACCCCTGTGGTGAATACCCCACATTCCTGTTCAATGTCTTTAAAACAGAGATGTAAACAATGCAAATGCACGAGAGAGGAGGTAAGTTTAGAAGAGTGGTCCTCATTTCTATAATCCTATGTGCAGCTGTAGCACTGGTATATTGATGGAGAGGCTTGTACAGCAATCAAGTTAGTGTATATGTATGCCCATGAAGCAGATTGTCCTTGCTTGAATCCACAACTTTCACTTGGTTAAATGCTACTTCTAGATTTAAGCGCATCGGTAGATTTCTTTTATTATTTACTGGACATCTGTACATAGCATTGAATTCAAAATTAAATGGCTGTGTGCATGTTTAAGAACAGTCTGTTTTATGCACTTGGGCCTTTTTCTTGCATTCAATAGAACCTTTTTTGTACTAATTTATTATATTGGATTGTGACACAAGTTCTTATAACTTATATTAATTACTCTCGAGACTCAATCAAAAGGAATCAACCTCGAAGAGAGGGAGGCAATGTGGATTTTTTGTGTCTTGCCTTAGGACACTACCGACATGGCTATGGTTGGGATCGAACCCAAGATCCTTCGATCCTGAGGCGCAGCGCCACCACTGCGCCACAGCGGCTCCACATTAACAAATTAATTCAAAAGACAACAGAATCTTTGGATTTGAACTATTATCTTTTATACATTTCATCTGGATTTCAAGACGAAAATTAATAAACAAGACATACTTTCCTCTATCATGTATTTCCAGGTTTTCCGAAGGAAAAATCCTGGTTATTAGATTGGGGTATGTCGGCGGGCGGGCGTAAACAATTTCTTCTGTGCGCAACTCCTCCTACATTTCTCAACGGATTTCAACCAAACTTTCACAGAAGTATTGTCATGAAGTGCCCTGGCGCATATTGTCGGGGTTTTGTGATTTGGTCATTTTTGACAGAGTTATGGCCCTTTGTTTTTTTCACATGTAATTCTTCTGTGCGCAACTCTTCCTACATTTCTCAAGGGATTTCAACCAAACTTTCACAGAATTGTTGTCACCAAGTGCCCTGGCGCATATTGTCGGGGTTTTGTGATTTGATCATTTTTGACAGAATTATGGGCCTTTGTTTTTTTCCACATAATGTAATATATATAGAAAAATACTCTTCTGTGTGCAACTCCTACATTTCTCAAGGGATTTCAACCAAACTTTCACAGAACTATAATTGTGAACTAAAGAATTTTGAATATATAATGTTCTGCCCCTGGTCGTCCGTCCGTCCGTCCTTTAGCAATTTTGTGTCTCCTTATTTAAGTATATATAAAAGGGAGAATACTCTGTTATTATAAAAGGGAGCATACTCTGTTATTACTGTCTATTTTTAGAATAGATTACCAGTCCTGTATACTTCGGAGTATTCTGTTACAGTAAGATGACAAAATTTCTCATGAGACCAGCGGTTCAAACCCCACACAGAGGAAGTTTTTTTTTTTTTTTTTTTTTTTTTTTAATTTTTAATTTTTGCCTGAATTATGGCCCTTTGCTTTTTTTCCACATATGTTATATATAGAAGAATACTGTCACGTGCCCACTTCCTCCTACATTTCTCAAGATATTTAAACCAAACTCTCACACAACTGTTGTCATCAAGTGCCCTCGTGCATATTGTCTGGGTTTTGTGTTTGGATCAAGTATATCTACTGACTTTAAAACACATTTGCGCTCGGCCAGCAGACTGGAAAATGAAAACCTGGTTTTGTGACAATTTCCTGTCACTTGTTACATAATTATTGTAAAATTTATTTTTTGCAGAACTCTCGAGCAAAATACATTTAAATGCAAAATTTAGTAACTCAGTCCTCATTTTGTGAGAGTTTGTGTCATCTTTACTCAGTTTTAGTTTGATGTTGCTTACATTGATTAATCTTTGTATGTACATGTAAATGTGTTACTTATTCTAGCAGAAATTGCAAGAAACTTCAGAGACAGACTGGATATAAACAAGTTTTCATACAATGAACTAAGCCATTTCTGTGAACAGAACTGGTTATCATTCTATCAACACTCAGGTATTATAAGTGTAAGGAATGGAATAAAATGTATACATACATGTATATACATGTATATCTAATCTATGCTCAGTAAACTAAACTAGGGTAACAGTCAGCATTTGTTTCTACATACTTTCAATTTCATTAAGTACATGTATATGTAAAGTATTTAATAACTTAAGTTTCAGTGAATATGTAATGCAAGATAGCAATATCTTGTGCCTCAAGATTAGTTTCAGAATTGTCTCTGTGATAAATTTTCAAGTTTATTTACCTTTTAGTGTTACTGTGATTTCTTAATGTCATAACCAAAAAAGAAACGTCCTTTACTGCTACATACATGTTTTAAAAGTACAGAAGTATTTACCCGAATTCCATAAAGACTGTTATTTCACACACTGACTTTAAATATCATTTATGCAGGGTTTTGTTTACCATGATGATATAATAATAGATATAGTTGCCCAGTGGCCAGGATCTACCAATGATAGTAGAGTTGTTAGGGAAAGTGGGAGATAGTGGTTGTCCATGCAAGAGATGGCTCATGACACCATATTTACATCCAGGCAAGAATTCCCAAGAACATTACAACACGTAAATGATAAGAATATTAGATACAGTAGTAACTATTAAATCAGTTAAAATTCAATTTACTGTAACCATATTTCGATAAACATGCTACTCAGAAGTGTTTTCATTTGTTGAAAATACTTTTTATATTTCCAATCACAATACTATGTAAAATGTAGAAAAACAACATAATAAATTATACAATCTGACATCAAACAAACACAAAGCAATAAATTAAAGTTAGCACAAATAACAAGTACTAGTGTACATCCATCCAGGTTATTATACTATTATACTATTAAATACTGTAAAATCAAACATTTTGTAATGCCAGACTTCGGTACTGTTTTGAGAATTCACATCCTCATGAATTTCATTCAAAATTGAATGTCTTCAAAACGGGTTATTACTCAATGCGCTGCAAAACTCAGCATTAAATTATAATAATAAAAAACCCGTTAATATTCAGGATATTTTTCTAACTTTATAGGTCACACAAAATAACAAGGAGTAAATATGAAAGGGGAACTGGACAGCTGAAGAGAAGATGGAGGATCGTTCCAGGAGAGTTTAGACTTTCACCAGAGAAAACATGCAAGTAGGTAAACAAACATTTGGTCTGCTTGTATTTGTGTTGCATTATTTCAGTTTTTTTACAGACGGACAATTTCATTAGTCTCATGTCCTTCATAATTATGTCACTGCAAATGTTTTTTACAAAAGGAATAAGGTCAGATGTAGGGCACAAATCCATTTGTAAAAACAGTGTTTGTTTATATGCAATGTAAAAGTATGTTAAACAGTAACCACTTGTGCAAGCAGAATACAGGCAAACCTTTGTAAAACGGTTACAACATATCGAGTGGTAGCAACTTACACAATAATGCGGTCAAACCCATGAAAAACGGTTACCACTTACACCAGCAGAATACAGTCAAGTCTATGAAAAATAGTAACCACCTACATAATATGAGTACAGTTAAACCTATGAAAAATGGTTACCACTTACACAAGAAAATTACGGTCAAACCTATGGGAAATGGTTACCACTTACACAAGAAGAATACGGTCAAACCTATGGAAAACTGAAACCACTTAAACAAGAAGAATACGGTCAAACCTATGAGAAATGACAAGCACTTACACAAGAAGAATACGGTTAAATCTATGAAAATGGTAACGGCTTCCACAAGCAGAATGCCACTTAAACACAATTACAGTAGAGTCAAACCTGCATAAAAAATTATATTCATAAATACAAATGAAGTGATAGTCAGTAAGGATTCAAAATCCGTAACTGTATAGATTTGGAAGTCTTGTCTATCAGTCTCTGTCAAAATGTTTGTCCAGACAGCTCCTCTTATACCCGCTGTTGGATTTCATACAACTTTGCAGGAAGCATCAATATGAAGTCTAGTTGTGTACGTTATTACTTGTGGTCACAAGTTCATAGCCAAAGTGACCTAAAAGCTTTTCACCAAAACTCTTTGCTGGATTTTTCATAAAATAATGCTATAGTATAATAGTATAATGATAGAACCATATTCTAATCACTCTAAAACAATGCTGACATATGCTTTCGTATTCAATATGTTTCTTCGAGTAAAATATAAGTCAGAAAGTCTCTTTTATTTTTGCAATATCATTGACAAAAAAACTGAAAAGAGTTTCTAATATGTATTTTTCAGTTTAAAAATTAAAATCAGGATGGTTTTGGAACAAATAAAGGTCATTTGTAATAGTAAGACATCTTTCTTGATAAAATGAGAGCTTCTTGTAAATATGATCCTGGGTCTTTAATGAAATATATTACCTAGATAAAGAATACAAAATTATGCTCTAGAATTTAAATACTGTTTCATTTAATACCTTTTTGTGCAGGTGCAATTCAGACATTTGTTTTGACATGATCACGGAAAGAAGATGAACATACTGTATGCACAATTTTATTGAAGACTATCGTGTTATTCTCAGGTATTATAAGGTAAAAAGTAGAGTCAGATTATTAAGTGTATACATTTGTACCAAAAATCAGCTTTTGACTTAAAATAAAAGAAAACAAAACTCAGAAATCGAAATAAGACATTTTCATCTTTCATTTTGTTGTTAATTTCACATTACAGAAGACTGCTTATCAAATATTGACTCCAGTATGACGGTGTCTAATGTGTCCAATGTCAATGTGTTTATTGAAAATAACAGTAATTTAAATTTGCTCAATACAAAATTTTATCTGAAAGATAACTGTGATTAAACACAGATGAAATAAAAAAAACACTTGATATAATGTATCATACTGCTAATTAACCAAGTGTTGTAATAAGTATTGAGTACAATAATTGATATGTTATCATCCAAAGTATAGTAAAGAAGAAGAGGCTGTTTTGCTTGGAAATTTTTTTTCTCCCCCCTTGCTTGTGGCCAGGGTTGTGCAAATAGAAATGTTATATTATTATATCATGCAAGAATAAAATCACTTTTTATCCTACTTTCAATGCGGAAAGTCTTTCGTACAACCCTACTTTATGAACAATTAAAGGTATTGCTTTGAAACTTACCTAACTTATTACCCATCATTACCTCCATCCCAGACAAAAGTACAGAACTCTGTGAAGGTTTTTGTCAGAATTATGGCCCTTTTTTAATTAGTCAATACATTGAATATAGATAAAATCCACTTGTTGTCTTGACAATTTGAGATATTGCTTTGAAACTTGGAATACACTGGCTCTGTCTCAACCAACGACTGACATCACTGCCCCTGGTAACACTGATGGCTTTGGCATGGCTGGTGGTCCTCTGCCTGTTGAGTTTTAATTTTGTTATTCTATGCAACTGATCACAAAACCGACTTTCAAACATACACAAAAAATATTCCTTTGATATTAAACAAACAAGGTTAAAAGTGAGTGTGTAATTATCACACCTTAGCACATATAACGCGCAGACCGCGAGTCATTTTTCACAAGTTGAGCGTGTCAGTAATAATTGGCTTGATTGAAAAGCAATGGGTGTGAAATTCCTTACAAACATTGTCAATCGGACTTACAACACTTTGAATAACAACAGAAATTCGTAAAATCGATTTCAAATAACCCGTTTATTTTCATAAACATTTATATAATTATAAAACATTTCGGGGCCAAATATTGTCTTCGGATTACACGAGGTATACGAATAATAGTATGTTGACTAATTATAAAATTAGACGAGACTTACCTGTAAGCTGAAGTATAATTTGAATTATATGAGTTGTAAATAAAGGGAGATCTAAGTATGAGTGTGTAACTTCGCGCATGCGCAATCAGTCTTTAAATTGATATTTGCTGACTTTTTCCAAAAATAGATAGCTTGCAGTAAAAAGAATTAGCACACTGCAGTAGTGGAATCTGAAAAAATCTTTACATGCGTATTTGAATTTTTAGCAGACAAGCACTGTTGAGTAATTAGAATTGCTATCAGTTCCAGGACATTAATGTGAAAAGTTTTCTCTTCTTTGGTCCATCTGCCTCCTACTCTATTACCATCATAAACCACACCCCAACCGAAGTATGAACTACCGATCTGAATGACCAAAGCAGGATTTCCCCGATCTAACTGTCGGTACTGTGTATGTACATTATGAAACCACAATTTTAGGTCTTCTTTCATGTTCAATGAAATGCGCATAAACGCATAAAAGTTCCCTTTATTGTCTTTAAGCGCATTAGCCTTGTTTTTCTCAAGTTTTCGATAAAAAAGCTTGCCATATTCCACTGCTGAAAAAGCTACCGCCCGAATGGTAGTAGAGTAGGTAAAACAGTTTTCTGCATTCATTTGCTATTTGATCTTCTTTTTTTCTCATTTGGTAAAGAAACTATCATTTTTTTGAGAATCAATAACATTTCCTAAATACTGTATTACTGAAGTGGGAACCAATACAGATTTTTCATTATTGATCATGAATCCCAATTTTGTCATTAAAATTTGAGTATCATGTACATTTTGGATACAATTCTGCACAGAAATTACCCCTAACAGACTATCATCTATAAAACCTGGGCCAATATGACCTCGATTTCTCAGGCATGAATTAACTGGTTTCATCAGTTTAGTGAACAGTGGATATTGAGCTAACCCATTAATCATACAGCAAAATTGGAACATTTTGTTTCTAAATCAAAACGCAGGTATTTCTGATGCTCTTCAGCAATTTTTACACTGTAATATGCATGTCGGATATCTATACTGCTTAAACCCATGCATTTTGTTGAGGTTTAATCTTGTATTTAGTTTCTTTTTATAGTTACTGCTGCAAGATCAGATTATTGGGTTAATATACAACTGAGGGCCGTTTTATCAACGTTCTACGATATGTTGCAGAGGCGTTTTTGTCTTAGAAGTGTCGCAGACGACTTGGTGCGCACCATAAACCGGTTTAAGCTCCCCAGTGGTGTTTTTGCCACTGACCGTTCCAAGGCGGTGCCCCACTGTGTTCCTTTAATTGTTCGTTTTGTCCTCGTGTGTTTGCTTTGTATGCTAGTGTGTGTTGGTAGTGTATATGTGTGTGTGTGTACATGATTGTGTGTGTGTGTCGTGTGTGTGTGCGTGTGTGTGTGTGTGTGTTGGTGGTGTGCACTTCTGGGTGCTGTGGGGTTCGTTTTGGGGAGGCTGCGTTTTTGGTACGTGGCATTTCCTGTTTGATATTATTTTTGTTTTTATGAAAGTTTGTCGTAGCTTACGACGTCGTAGAAATTGTCACAGACCTACGACAAGGATAACGCTGTCTTAGGCGTCCTAATGACGTCATGATCCAATATGGCGTTGCTCTATTTACATAGACACGTTGAAAGAGAAAAAAAAACTTTTTAAAGACAGGGTAATTCTCGACCATCTCCGAGAGTGCGAAATAATGTCGAGATACCGATTAGATAGGGGTCCATCGAGGAGTTATCTATCTATGTATCTATGTATCTATCTATGTATCTATCTATGTATCTATGTATCTATGTATGTATGTATGTATCTATCTATCTATCTATCTATCTATCTATCTATCTATCTATCTATCTATCTATCTATCTATCTATCTATCTATCTATCTATCTATCTATCTATCTATCTATCTATCTATCTATCTATCTATCTATCTATCTATCTATCTATCTATCTATCTATCTATCTATCTATCTATCTATCTATCTATCTATCTATCTATCTATCTATCTATCTATCTATCTATCTATCTATCTATCTATCTATCTATCTATCTATCTATCTATCTATCTATCTATCTATCTATCTATCTATCTATCTATCTATCTATCTATCTATCTATCTATCTATCTATCTATCTATCTATTTATCTATCTATCTATCTATCTATCTATGGTCAGGGTGCACGCCGGGTGGTGATAAAAGATAATTCTTACAGTTAAGAGAATGTAAGACTGTAATTTGTGAATCCGAAAAAAGCAATATATATACATGTAATTTCAATTAATAAGTATGGATGCCAGTTCATGAAACTTGTGCACAAAGACTACTGTATGGAAGAGATTAAAAATGGTTTTCGTTGACAGGTACCTATAGTCTTATTCACAGTTTCACATGTTTCCTGTACATACTGATTTCATAAAATTACATGTTGCAACAGCTCATCAAATGATACAATAAACAAACACTAAAAAGCAGAATTAAAACTGAAGTACACATCTGAATTAAACACACTTTTACAATACTATAAATATAAAATGAGTAAACATGTTTTGATTCAAGCCTTTACAATGTTACAGTATGCCAAAATTAATATGATTTTTATCTTTTTGATGTTGTTACAAAAATATTTTGGCTTTTAATAAGTAATATGTATAAGTGACATAGATATTTACAGAATTTACCAGCTTTTGTGTTTTAGGTAGTATATACATGTATTTATGTTACCCTGTCTTTTCTCTTTTAGCCATTTTATAAATGTTTTTATATGTTTTTATGTAATAGTCCGTTAAAAGCCCAGTCAAGGCTTATACATTGTAAATGTTACAATTTTTCTGTTGTATACTTGTCAAATAAAAATAACGCTTATCTTTCAATTTTGTTTATATAATTTCAGGTACTTGTCGCATTAAGGTACCTTGCCAATGGGTCATTTTACTCCGAAATAGCTGATCTCCATGGAGTCAGTAAGAGCAGTGTCTGTCTTGCAGTTGAGACTTTTGTGACAGCAGTAAATGAAAGGCTAGACAATATCAGGTATTCCACTTTATTCAATAAAACGTTTTGAAAATATCACAGTAATAGCTAACATACTATAATTGTTGAAATTGAGAAATGTATTAGAAGAATGATGGTAGCATTTCTGTAACACAGTAAGTTTCCATTTCATATATATCATTCACTATTTATACTGTAGATTTCCATTAGAGAGCATAAACATACAAATATGGATTTTACAGCAAATGTTCCTTACCAAATGTTGTATGAGCTATTGATGGAACACTCATTCCCGTACAGGTATTATACAGTCGATTTCACAGAATTGTTGTTATAAGATACATCTTCTCTTAATATTATTGGTTATAATGGAGGAAGTTTAGTCAGTTATCTCCTATTAATACTCTCTAAATGCAGTTAGGTCCTTGCATTTGGATTACTCTGCTTTTTTTGCTATTTTCTTTGTTCCATATAATGAAATTTAAAGCAAAATATCGCTAATCATGATAATATCTTTAAATGATGCTTTTAGTTACATGTTATATTAACACCCAAGTGCCTTTTTTTACAGTCCTTGCACTTTAATCAACACATGTGTGAGATAATTCGCACATAATAATTGGTATTTCTCTATGTGGAACAGCGATAAAGTCAGAGGATTCCAACTAGATAGGACCTACTTGCAAATTGGGATACCTTGGACTTTATCTGACAAGGGAGATAATTTCTGTCCCACTAAAACGTTATGGAATAACATTTATTTTGAACAAGAAGGCCAAAATGGCCCTATATCGCTCACCTGACTACCATTGACAATAATACAAGGGGTCTACTTGACATGGACGGGCGGACGACTGACGCCAGTCGGAATGTGATGCTATAGCTTACTCTGTGCCAGATGAGCTGATAAAAAATCCAGCAAGTTTTAATAGACATGCTGTTGTCAATAAAATGAGGCAACACTCTGCCAAAATATGAAATGTTTCTGAATATGATTTATAGATCATTACAGTGTACTTGCATATTCAACTTTCTTTACTAGTTTGGATGATATATTTAGGCACCAAGTGAGAACGAAGCAGCATATGTATGTAGAAAAAGGCTTCCACGCTATAAACATGCAGGCAGTTGTTGCTAGTAATATGAGGTATGTAGGTATGTAGGTAAAACTTTGATTTTTTCGTTTCTCATTTAGAATATAGTTTAGGATTTTTTTTGGTCTACAGAGTCAAGCAGTTATGCTTTGTTTTCTGTGAAGCTGGTGATTACCTTGTATTAAAGCTAATGGTACCCAGGTGAGCGATATAGGGCCAGCATTGCCAGCTTATCATCATAATAGAACATGTAATGGAAACTGCACTTCTGAATTTTATATTACCAGTAATATAATTAAGAACTATTAGGTACTTTTCATCCAGATGATATTCAAGTAAAACTCTATATACTGAGACAGTTTGCATACATTTTATCAAAGTCCCAGAAGCACAATAACAAAACCAAGAAATATATATGTCTTACTAGTGGAAAATTATCTTTATTTGTACAAGAAACATTTCTTAGCTTTTCACATGTTGCAACTTATATTACTGAATTAATAGAGCAGTATATTTCAATAATACTGCAAAAAAATTGCAATGCTTTCTAGTTACTGCTTTTTATGAAGAAATGACTTAGATATCAAAGACAGATGTATGCCAATATTGTTTTACAGGGAATAGATCATTGTCTATCAGTATCATATCACTAAGGTAATTTCTCTGAATACATCACCAGTAATTGTATTGACCTAAGGTTAACATCAGTTTTAAAGAATTCTCTAATTGTTTATTTTATTTTATTTAGATTTCTAGATATTGTGTCAAAGTGGCCTGGATCACAGCATGACTCCTTCATTTTCAACAACTGTGGTTTGAAGGTATTTCCATAATAATCATAAATGACACCTGTTGATTATAGTCAGAATTTTGATATTCTAGAAGATACATTTAACAAGAAAAATTAATTCCAAGGCACTCAAGTTTATTTAAAATATGTTACAGTTGACCTATGATGTTCTTTACAGTTTAAATGTTTAATTCTACTACTAAGACTACAATTATTAAATAAACATCATGAAAATTTGACAGAATGTTTGTATCTATGATTTCTATGTAAAATTCTGATGAAACTTATAAGTATCTGCGGGACACAAACTGTGTGTATTGTGTTAGATTTGGTCTTTGGCAAGCTTCACTGTTTGTAGTCTTGTTTTGTATTGTAAGATCATGAATATTTTCAGAATATCTTGGAGCAGTGTGATATTGGGTATCTACTTGGTGACAGTGGTTACCCACTACGTAGTTGTCTAATGACACCTGTGTTAAACCCCTATTCCCAAAGCAGAAGAATTATTCAACGAGCACCACATTTCTGGTCGTGCTCTGGTTGAAAAAGCATTTGGGGTACTAAAATCAAGATTCAGGTATATGGTCTTCACATTGTCTTGAAGTAGGTGATATTGTAAATGTAAATGTTCCAGTAAAAGATGCCAGTAAACAATAGTTTTCTGGAATATCTTGACAAAACAGATGAACCTGCAATGAAAATATTATTTATTCTCCATTGCAAAACAAGTTCTTACAACTAATATTGATCGCTCTCGAGACTCATTCCAGATAAAATCAACCTCGAAGGAAAGAAGCAATGTGGAATTATTTGTGTCTGACCTAAGGACACTACCAACATGCCGATGGTAGGTATTGAGGCTGGGGCCCTTCGATCCTGAGGCAAACTTGCTACCACTGCGCAACGGTTTACTGGAGAATGAATGCATGGTCAGTGTTCAGGATTGCAATTAAGAACAGTACATTCAATATTGATTTTTGTGACTGCAGACAGTTTTTATTTATGAAAAAATTGCATAGTTTAGGGCTGAAGGTTTAGTCTCATATGGTCAAAAGTAGATCATAGTTGAGCGATATATAGCCAGCTTAGCCCTCTTGTTTCATGTCTTTGTAGAAGTTTCAATAAATTATACACTAGCCTTTCTGGAATCATAATAATTTCTGTTATATTAAATTTCAGATGTTTACACAAGTCAGGGGGTTGTCTAATGCTCAAGCCAAAAAAATGCTGCAAAGTGGCAGAAGCTTGTGTTAGGCTTCACAACTTTTGCATTGACCGTCAAGTGCAACTCAATGAGCCAGTCACCACAGATATACACTGCGGCAATAACAACGCATTGTGTCAACTTCCACCACACAGAAATGAATGTGAAAAGAGATTGAGACTGATAAGACTATTCCAGTGAACTGTAACTTTTAGCTCTTGTATACATTAAATGCAAATTACGGCCCTTGTTTGACTTTGAAACTTTGGTTAGAGTTTTGCAATGCAATGTTCTATCATGCACATATCACAGTAACCACTTATGGTAGTTATATCAAACTTAGCAATAGTATTCAGGGGTACATTTTGTTTTACACAATGAACTTACCAAAATTAAAATAATCATATAGTGATAGATTCAGACTTTTTTATGATTAAAATTTTCTAGTTTACTGGATTCCTACCAGTTGTCGGGCGCTACCAGATCTTCGGGCGTTTTTATGTTTCGTACCGCACAGGCTTTATACCGTACTCAAGGTCCTAGATTACGCAACCGTGTCACTGGGACGATTGTTCTTTCGGTGTAAGTGACTAAATAGGAAACTCAAACTTCTCATATTTGTTAAATATCCCGCTTAAATCACTTCTCTATTGTGTTACTATTTATAACCTAAGCTGCCAGCAGTTGGGGTTTTTCCGATTTTATTGCGCATGCGCTGAGATAAAAGCAGGGGTTTAGTTTTTAAAGGTACACTGAATATCGATTTTGCAGAAAATGTGAACGAAACTATGTCAGATATATAATTATTTGAATAAAAATGTGTAAAAGTAAGTATATTCAAGAAATACAATTTTAACATATATAGACCGTGTAACGGATGAGGCGTAATATAAAATCGATATGAGATAAGTAGTTTTAAATACGATGGTAGAAAGCAGTAGAATTGGTCGAGTGGTTACGATCATAGTTCGTCACCCACGCGGACAGGGTTCAAGGCTCTCAAGACGCTTATTTTTTTATTTTGGCTTCCCCTTTTTTTAAGGATCAGCATGACAAAGAAAAATCATTACTGTTCATATTCCATCCTTCTGAACATGAACACTACAAATGTAACTAATGCAAGTTAAATGGTGTGTATCTTGGATGGAATATACTTATATTTATTGTTTTTTTTTTGTAACATGCATTTAAAATAGTAAAACAAGCACTAAACATCTTTGTTGGGAATAGTGCTTTGCACAAAGTTGAGTGCCCGATAATTGGTTGCCCGATGTGGCTTTAAAGAGAGAAATTGTACCCCTTTTCTGGCCTCATTTATAAACAAGCTGTGGACGCAGTCGCTAAACTGACAAGTTTATAATGTCATCACAATACCTAAGTTTATCCTTGGAACATTTTATGGGTTTACTAGTATTTGTTGCTACAATAAATACAAAAATGTTCATTTTCCGCCCGAGAACTGGTAGGAATCCAGTATACTTAAGAGTCAGCATAATTTTGTTTTGCTAAAGTTATTCATTTTAATACCTTTGCAACTAAAATCAGGACCAAAAATCACTGAAGGGAGACAATTTAACAATTATGCGATATAAGTATTGAGCACTGCATTTCCAATGAGTATCCCCTCTCAAGACCAGAAAAAAGTGGCATAGGGGGATAATTAAAATAAGACATTGATTAGGACAGATGGACAGACGATTCGATTTAAATATGCTACTCACTTAAAGTTATTTCGGGGCATAAAAACACTTATATTGCTACTGAACAACACAATATCTCCATTTCCTGAGCCAAACTTTATTTAACTCAGATGTATAAAATTACTAAATTGTATTTCATGAATAATTTAGCATAAACATACAAGTGCAATACAGGATATACAATAACAATTCAACAGTTTTTTTTGAGTCTGCAATCTCCAGGAGCTTTCAACGCATTTCCCTCTACAAGGTAGATTTTGATAGATTTATTTCGGCAAGGAGAACATACAATGGTTTGCCATTTTTAATTATTATACCTCACATGCTTTTCCCTATGTAAAATTCCAAAACCGCATCGGTGAACAAAAAACTGTCAATTTCTGAATTCATACTTTTTCAGTATAATAAAATGAATATCACATGCACTTGAGGGTGATAGCTGATATTGTGAACCCTTGAAAAGTAATGTCAACATTGGCTTCGCCTCAGTTGACATTACTTTTCTCGGATTCACAATATTTGCTATCATCTTCAAGTGCATGTGATATTTATTATATAATAATGATGTTCATATTACATATTAGATATTGCCATTAGATTATCACAGAACTTATCACACCAGTTATAAATCTAAGATTTTTATTAAATACCCTCAACAATTTGTAAGTCATTCAACAAACTAATTAAATTTAAATTCTAAAAAGATATCTAAATAAATACAGTCATGGCCAATAAATATACAGAATATTTTCTATATCTGCATAGAAAAATCATGTCAAGGAAACTAACATCAGTAAAAAAAATGAAATTGTGTAGATAATTAAATACGTAACTGATGAAAAATCCAATGCCGAAACTTAAGTAAAGCTTTAAAAATGAAAAATGAAAACTGTAAAATTAAATATTCAAGAGAAAACAAATATTAAATACTATTCATTAGATGGCTACCTTAAACATTGATATTAGTTATAATCATACAAAGAGGTTTGGGAAACAAAATATTCATCCTTACAGTTTGCCCTACTTTCCAATCCAATCAAATGCCCCTATTTCATTCATATGTATTCTCCATATTGATTCAATGAAATAGGTTAAACAATTAACAACCATTAACAAAAGAAAACAAGGCAAATCATACAACAAGGTTTTCAAGGTATCATCAATACTTTCTACTTTTGATCTTATCACTTTAAGCTCACACACCTTTTCCTTCTCCATCTTAACTATGAAATCCTCAGTGCTACCTTAAACAAAAAAAGTAGAAGTTACTTTATTAAACACTGAAGATCTGTCTAATAGCTATTTGACATTGTGCATTTATTTAAACATTTTGAACACTTGGCATAGAGGACGTTTGTTTTCTCTTACTGGATAGTGACTATATCTAACAAAATATGCATTTTTTTAAATGTTAGGACAGGCAGACAGTGGATTTAATTTGCCCAACCCTGGGAGAATAAAATTACATATACATGTATAACCAAACTGTAACTTACATGACATATATATCATTACTGATAAGAACTTTTACTGATAAAACACAGTATATCAATAGTTAGAATTAAATGAATACAAATTTCATAATGAACAATTTGTTAGGTAATCTTTAAATTGTAATTTTAAATCTAAAATCCGGGGTAGGGTCCGAAGATTCATTCTTAAACCATAGTGCCTCTGAAAAGCAGGTTTTATGAGGACCAGGATAAAAGAAATTGCCAATAAAAATTATGCTTCTCATTCTTTTCTTTGGTGCCACTTTTTCCTCATCTGGTTTGTGACATGTACTGGTACATTCACAGAGTAAATCTGGAATGTATTGTTTGGCTCTAGTGATTATATTATATAATATATAATAATATACACTTATTGTAGAGAATTATAATAGTTGTCTCCTTTATATGAGTAGCACTGTTTCAATATACAATAAATTGATTATATGAATATCTATGAAGTAACTAAGTAAATTACATTTCATTTTCAACATCTATTGGAAACTGAATTTATCCTGAAATAATAAAATTACGCAATCAAACATACCCTTTGAAGTGCCTTGGCTGACGTTTTGAGCGATAACTTTTTCTATTTTTTTTTTTCATGCAAAGACCTCTCTTCATCTGTCAAGTATATACATCAAGACATTGAGTTACTTTTGAGTCAGTCGGACATTTTGAAGTTTACAACCAATGTGTGTGTTGTAAATGTAAAACTTGTTATAAGTGAGCAACATACTTTAAAGGAATAACTGTTTTGTATTTCTGATATTTGCAACTGTATATATTTACTGTTTTGAATGGTTGCAAATATTTTTAATGGTGATGGCATTAGCAGAGATAAATTTACTTACTAGTCATGGATTGTGTAATATTATGTGTGTCCTGAACATCTGAAATAAATATTAATGTACAATATATATGTATTTGTTATTGTATGGCTTTAACACACACTTCAATCAAGTAATTTGTACAAAAGGGTGGTTTACCTAACCATCTATTCTGGGAGGGACCAGTACTAGATCTCTATTTGCAGTAGGATACTGGCAACTTTTAGGAAGTATTGAGCTTGATTACATACCAATTGAACTAGTATCTTTTCCGCCATCAATACCATCTAAAGTGCAGGATGGCAATGTACTCAATATCTGAAAACATAAATAATAAGCAAGTAATTTATCTACAGTAAACTCTGTTTATAACAAACTCCTTGGGACCATTTGAATAAGTTTCTTATATCCCGAGTTTGTTATAATCATTACACATGTTCATACAAAGTACAGAAAATAAACAAACGTGGGCAGAGAAAATCCGTTCCTTATATCCAGATTTTTGCTGTATAAATTGCTTCATACAATTTATGAATGTAGTTTGTTTTAGGATATGTAAACATTTTAACTTATTTTTTTTGAATTAAACAAAATTTATTATGCTGTGAGTTTTACAACAAATTGTAAAAAATGGCCTAAATGATTAATGATAAATGAAAAGCTACATTTGGTATCAAAATGATGAGGGGAAATGCATAGTTTCCATGCATTCAAAATATGACAAGTTTAGTGCAAGTACTATCACACAGCTAGAACAAAAAAATGTGCAAATAAATTACCTTCTCTTCCATTGATGTAATTTGCGGTAAATTTACACTTCCTCCACCAGTTTTTTTGTTTCTTGCCGTCTCTTTACCTCTTTGGCTATTGTTTTGCTCTAGTTATTATATTATAGATAAATATACATTGATAGTAAAATTTGAATTGCATATAATGAGCATTTGAAAATGTTAGCATGTCAGAGTAGAAGCATACATTAAATGTATCTTCTGTTAGTTAAAGATTATAAAAAAAGCTTATTTCATACTCTATACAACACTTTTGTAGTCAAACCTGTGAACATAAACTACTGTCTTGAAGATGCTATGACAGTCTTTGTTAACAGGTGGTCTTTGTTTACAAGTATTTCCACAACAGCTGAATAGTATAAGGTTTCACGCATGACTACCTGCTATAATCTATTCACAGGGTGGTCTTCATTCGGAGGTAGACTTTAATACACATTTTATAATACACATTTGACTGTACTGAAACACAATTTGCTTTGTAACTCACTTTCAAATCCCTCCATTTCTTTTCAACTTGTAGCGTTGATCTCCCCTGTCCTCCAATTGCATTGATTCTGAAACAAAAATGTAACGAACAATTCCCAAATAACAGTCATTTCACTTATTCTTGCAACAAGTACCGGGTAGGCATGTGACACCACAGACAGTTCTGAACTGTAAAATTTACCAAACATTTAGTCAGGAAAAGCTATTTCTGCCATACTGAACAACAGGAATCACTGCTTACCTCTATCAATGTATAGTAAAATCAGAATATAAAAACTCCGGATACAGCAAAAATCTGGATATAAGAAACAAATTTTCTCTACCAATTTTTTTTCATTTATTCTATATTCATAAACGTGCCATATTGACACAACAAACTCAAGATATATAAGGAACACATTTAAATGGTGCCAATGAGTTCGTTATAATATAGGGTTTAAAACTGTTTTGTAATTATGATATTTGTGACTGTATATACAGTTATTAATGGTCGCATATAATTTTAAACATGATGATTGGTCATGTTAATGACAATGTATCAGTTTACAATATGTATGGTACAATGTAGGGATAGTTGACAGACCAGAACAGTAGGGTCAAAGAGATTTGACTTATAGATGGTTATTACTGTTTATGTTGTTTTAGGAGTCAGTCTGAAAGACAAGAAGTTAATCTAATGCTAAGCTCCATTTTCCCTTTTTTGTCACTTTCATAGCCTTTGCATTTGTTGATGTATCGTCTGACGACATTTTGCCGGGAATATGACGTCACAGGAAACAGGTGGTTAGACTGTGTTGCGCGTGAATCACGGTCTACGACAAAGTCTGCGACATTGCAGCGACATGGCTCCTGCGACGCCTTTCATAATACAGTCGTACGACAATGTCTTTGAACAAGTGCTGCAACAAAGATTCGTCTTTGACTGCGACATGTTGATAAAACGATGTCCTGATGTATAGTATTTTATCACGAAGCCCGGAGAGGTTTATAACTACGCACCAGAACGACAAAGAATTTTTTATGTTAAAAAATGATATCCGTTTCGATGTTGTTTATTGTCTAATAAACAATGGTTTGGAATTTTGACGCACAGTAATAACAAAATGAAGGCCATAGTATTTTTATAACAACAAACAATTGTTTATTAGACGATAACAATGCTGAAAAGGATAGATATTATAAAAAGTGAATAAATGAAAAGCGTTGTGTTCTACCTGCTTTAATGTCATGAGGCGTAATTTTGCCCTCAATTTTGACGGCATATCAGTCACAGTATTGTTTATAGCATAATATAACAATTTTTAATTATAGCATAATCTAACAATTTTTTCTACTATTTGTCATATGTATAATAAACAAAAGTGTGAGTCATGTTAGAATAGATGACAACAATGCTAAAAAGGATATTATTTAGATACTACGACCAGATATTATAAAATATGAATAATTACACAGCAATGAGCACAATGACATCATTTTGATAGCATATCCGTTCATGCATTGCTTAGGGTATAGTAAAAAAAACAAAAATAATATCAAACAGGGAATGCAACGTACCAAAAACGCAGCCTCCCCAAAACGAGCCCCACATCACCCAGAAGTGCACACCACCAACACACACACGCACGACACACACACACAATCATGTACACACACACATATACACTACCAACACACACTAGCATACAAAGCAAACACACGAGGACAAAACGAACAATTAAAGGAACACAGTGGGGCACCGCCTTGGAACGGTCAGTGGCAAAAACATCATTTTTCTACTCTGTGCACAGATAAAGAAATTGTCAGTCATGTTGGAATAGTTTGTAATTATTTTCTTATTCTTATTTGAAATAAAATCTTAATTTTGTACAAGAGTTGTGGAAAGTGTTTGAAACAGTACAAGAATTATACAAAATCTGTTAATAATATGGCCCTCCTGAAGTCACCATATAAGTTACGATGTTTGGCAACCAAATTATTCCATTTGTTTGAAGTACAGAAGCCTTTCTTTGCATACTTGCCGATGCATTGAATTTTACCCTTTAATGTCTTCCAAATATATTTTTTTGTGGTAGAGCTTACCCCTGAAATATACAAATACCTTTTAATAATATTAATACATTTTTAGTATTGGGTAAACATAACCAGCATAAATAACATTTTATACCATAAACAAATTATATGTCGAAAAGCCCTAACTGTTGACCTTGGATCGTCAGCTACAACATGACATTTGAAACCAGACTTATTTCAAGCTCCAAACGCATATCAAAAGTGTAGACCCATTTGTTTGATTTCTTTGTATCTATTTCGGCCCAAAACGTGCTTTATCAACGTCGCGCAACTGAAAACGTTCCAGAAAGTATCTCCTTCTTGCTGTTGTCCTCCATATTAGATTCTCGCGAGACTGTAATTGACGTCATAGTGTTACATTCTAAGACGTGGGAAAACTGATTTAGCTTAACAACCGACTTTTCTGAAAATGTCTAAGGAAAGTAAAAAAGGCCTTATCAAATTTGCTTAGAAATAACTAAGATGCTTTATTGATACGGGCCCAGAAGCGCTAGTTAATAACACTAAGATTTGCAAAATTACGTCTGGTTATAAAACTGACCATTCGATCGTAAATTTAAGCATCAACTTAGGGTTAGGGTTAGGGTTAGGGTTAATAGATAATATTAAAAGAGGACCAAACAGTAGTTTATTACAAGACGAACACTATGAAAACGTTTAAGAATATATATAAATGAAACAACTCAAATAAAGAAAGAATGCAACCCAAACTCACTATGGGAAGAAATCAAAGGAAATATCAGAAATGAAACAATATAGTATGAACTAAAAAACAGAAAAGAGACAAAATTGAGAAAGAAAATGAAATAATTAAAGAAATATATAATTTGGAAACTAATATTATGTATAATAGTAGCGTAGACGATGGAAATAAAAGGACAAGAACTTGAAAATATATACAGTCGAGTCTCGATTATTCGAAGTGTCAGGGACCAAGTTATCCGTGGGTTCAAATCGAAGTCCCGAAGATGGTCAGGTGATTGTTATGCACATCGTCAATATATTTAGCTATCACGGACGTTTAACGTAATAAAAAGTGTGTATATGATGAAAGGAAAAAGAAAACATAAATAAATCGTATCAAACTTTTAATTTATTTTTCATCAAAGCATCGTCAATATTATGCATACATTTCTAATTATTTACAAGTAAAATGCGTTTACAGGAGCATGTAGTATCACAACTTTTTCAAGTTCGTCAAAAGCACCGGATTTCATAGATTTTCATTTAGGTCCAAATATTTGAAAATATTGTATTTTTTGGTCAATTGGTGGACACTATTTATCCCCGGGAACTCCAGTTAATTAAAACTAACAATTTGGATACTGGTGCTTCATTTTTAGATTTACATCTCTCTATTTATAACAATATTATACATACCAAAATTTTTGACAAGAGGGATGATTTTAATTTTAGTATTGTAAATTTCCCCCATTTGGATGGGGATGTACCTCATGCTACATCTTATGGGGTATACATTTCTCAGTTAATTCGGTTTGCCAGAGCGTGTAGTCATGTTGAGGATTTCAATGAACGTAATCAATATATTACAAATAAACTTCTTCAACAGGGCTACCGTTATTACAAATTGCGTAAATATTTTGCTAAATTTTACTATCGTAATTCTGATTTGGTTTTGAAATTCAATAGTAATCTAAAGACTCTTCTGCGAGAAGGTATTTCAAAACCCGATTTTTATGGGGATGTGGTTTACAAACTTCGTAAGATTTTAGGTCATGGCAATTTTCCAACTGTATTTGCTAAAATTATAAAACGTTTTGTTAAAAGAGGTTACGACCCAACTGTTTTGAGACACACCGCATGTTTGGTGTTCAACCCGTTTACAGTTGGACGCTATGCTTCCCTCTTTGATTGTGTCTGACGGAAGAGGGGGAGGACTCTGTGATGGGCAGTTTTTAAATCCCACTGGGACGAAACTGTTTTGATTTCTGTCCTCTGGCCTGTTTCGTCGGGCCCTTAAGGGTGTTTCTCTTGGTGCTCTGCCTTCTGCAAATGCATTGAGTACATACGTTTTTTGGTTCTCAAGGTTTGCTTTTTATATATTTATACACGAGCATTTTTGTGTTTTACATACCATGCCTTTTGTTTCCATTGCGTGTGTTAGAGATTCACCTAGCAGGGATTACTTTTATTTACACTGTCCTGTGACTTTGGAACATGGTGGGGGTAAGAGTGAGGTTGGGTGCGCACCATAAACCGGTTTAAGCTCCCCAGTGGTGTTTTTGCCACTGACCGTTCCAAGGCGGTACCCCACTATGTTCCTTTAATTGTTCGTTTTGTCCTCGTGTGTTTGCTTTGTATGCTAGTGTGTGTTGGTAGTGTATGTTTGTGTGTGTACATGATTGTGTGTGTGTGTCGTGTGTGTGTGTGTGTGTGTGTTGGTGGTGTGCACTTCTGGGTGATGTGGGGCTCGTTTTGGGGAGGCTGCGTTTTTGGTACGTGGCATTCCCTGTTTGATATTTTTTTTTTTTTTTTTTTTTTTCGGATTACACGAGGTATACGAATAATAGTATGTTGACTAATTATAAAATTAGACGAGACTTACCTGTAAGCTGAAGTATAATTTGAATTCTATGAGTTGTAAATAAAGGGAGATCTAAAATGAGTGTGTAATTTCGCGCATGCGCAATCAGTTTTTAAATTGATATTTGCTGACTTTGTCCAAAATAGATAGCTTGCAGTAAAAAATTTAAACAGCTATCTCAAAGTATGATATAACAGAACATAATTCCGATTTATCTTTTATACTATCAGTAAAGGGTGGGACAGGAGGGATTTTAGATCTCCTTTTATTTACATCTCATAAAATTCAAATTATACTTAAACTTACAGGTAAGTCTCGTCTAATTTTATAATTCTATTTTGTTTAGAAAATAAAATTTCGTCCAAAATAAGATTTTAACGTGGAGAAATCAGAAAATATTCTAAGTTCGAGACAACCGGTAAATTACAGAAATAGGAAACACCACATACTGTAGTACTACCTGAAGGTTTCACACAGATATCCAATCAATTATCTATGCTTGCAAATGGCATCATATGTTAGAAACAAACTATTCCTACCATTACATCTGCAGAACAGCTGCTTCAAATGTAGTCTTTGATCTTTGAGCTTACTGGCTTACTGTAATATCTACGAAAAGTGCATGTGTTCGACCATCCAGCCGTTTTTATAATATCTTGATAATTATGTACACCTTTTACTTTTGCTTTTGAATTATATGCCGCTCGTACGCTCTGCGGTCCATACAAATTTATATTAATTCCAGCACTAAACATTACTCTCTTAGTCCATCTAGCTACTGTATCCTTAGATACATGTTTATGAGGATTAATGTAACTGATTAGTAAATTGCTTTCCCCATCATTCCTTAAATGTTTAGTACGTCTCAAATATTCTCTAATAACAAAATATACACACAATCGTCAGTCTGGCGGGTATGCTTTAAAACGCAGTAAAGAAACACGTTCACCAGGACGACTTTGCTTAAGTTGTCCATCAACATAAATAAAAAATTCAGAATTCAACTTTCTTAGTGAATTCACTGTCAACAAATGAATAGTATGATAACGAGCTGCATCAACATCTGCATTTTCAAAGTAAGATCTTTAAATGTTAGCTGTTTTACAGGAGATAATGTCCTGAGATAATTAAGTACTAAATTAATATCCCAAACTTATGAATGACGCGATTTTGGTGGTCTAATGTTGAACACTCCTTTTAAAAACCGAACCACTAATGGATTAGTTCCTGCTGAAAAGGATTCCAGACAAATACCTAATGCTGACAATGATGATATTGCCGTGTTCAACACACTATAACCTAAACCCTCTCATATAGTTCTGTTAAATATTCAATGACATTGCTTACAGAGGGAGATGTTTCGGTAACTTTGTATTTACCGAAGAAAAGAAGCCACTTGCTGATATAGGATTTGTACTCTTTTCTCGTGGATGTTCGCCATGAGGCAATAAGAAATGCGGTCTCATTGCTAGATAAGCCTCTGCTTCTGAATGAATTCCTGAAACACGACATGCTATTAGATTCACCTTCCTCCCAAACGGATGCTCTTGTTTCTAGTGATGGAGAGTCAGAAGACTTTTGCTTTTGGGTATTACTCTTGGATTATCCACTAACATTTTTAATAGAACTGGAAACCATAACTGAGTTGTCCATAGTGTAACTACTATTATCGCACTTGCTTTGTCTTTTTGGATCTTGCAAACGCAGCGGCAGATCAAACGGAAATGAGGAAAAAGATAGGAACATTCTCCAATCAATACTAAATGCATTTAGCTATGTTGCACCTTGGTCTGGTTGGAAAGAACAGTACAAATCTACTTTGTGATTTAATCTATATGCGAATAAATCAATATTAGGTTCTTTCCATGTTTCACATATTTTATTAAATATGTCATTACGAAGTTCCGCTTATGTTTTATCACTAAACTGTCGCGAAGGGACATCGACTTCATTCTTTTTACCAGCGACATGTGCTCAAGTTATCCATACATTATGCTCAATACACCATAACCAGATACTCCTGCTTACATACAGGCAACTGATTTACAACCCCAAAAAATAGTCACATAGCACACTGCAGTAGTGGAATCTGATAAAATCTTTACATACCTTTTTAAAATTTTAGCAGACAAGCACTGGAGAGCAATTAAAATTGCTTTCAGTTCCAGGACATTAATGTGAAAAGTTTTCCTTTCTTTGGTCCATCTGCCTCCTACTTTATTACCATCATAAACTACACCCCAACCTCAGTATGAACTATCGATCTGAATGACCAAAGCAGGATTTCCCCGATCTAACTGACGGTACTGTGTATGTATATTATAAAACCACCATTTTAGGTCTTTTTTCATGCTCAATGAAATGCGCATAAACGCATTAAAGTTCCCTTTATTGTCTTTAAGCGCATTAGCCTTGTTTTTGTCTAGTTTTCGATGAAAAAGCTTGCTATATTCCACTGCTGAAAAAGCAGTTTCTAAAATACCAACTACCCTAGCTACCGCCCGAATGGTAGTAGAGTGGGTAAAATAGAGTTTTCTGCATTCAGTTGCTTTTTGATCTTCTTTTTCTCACTTGGTAAATAAACTATCATTTTTTGAGAATCAATAACATTTCCTAAATACTGAATTACTGGGGTGGGAACCAATACAGATTTTTCATTATTGATCATGAATCCCAATTTTGTCATTAAATTTTGAGTATCATGTACATTTTGGATACAATTCTGCACAGAAATGCCACCTACAATGTATCAGACTATCATTTATAAAACCTGTGCTAATATGACCTAGATTTCTCAGGCATGAATAAAATGGTTAAATCAGTTTTAGTGAACAACAGTGGCCCATGAGCTAACCCATTAAGCATACAGCAAAATTGGAACATTTTGTTTCTAAACTCAAAACGCATGTATTTCTGATGCTCTTCAGCAATTTTTACACTGAAATAGGCATGTCGGATATCTATACTGCTAACACTCATGCCTTTTGTGATTAAACTTACTGCCGTTTCAAATGTTTCCATTTTAAAATGATGTTATGGAAAAATTTGTTCAACTCTTTTAGATTCAAAATTAAGCGATATTCTCCATTTTTCTTTTTCCGCAGAAAAAAGGAGATAAAAACTGACCTTTAGCATAAGAAACTTCTGTAATTCTCCATTTCCAGCTATTTAGCAATTTCTAAAGCTATAATATTTTCTTCCACATCATTAATGTGATTGATGAGGTGTAAAATTATCAATGAATTCTATATGACAAGGTTTAAGAATGTCTAAAATAATGGATCAGAAGTATTTTTTATCCCATTCAGAAACAAAATGTTCCAACCTTTCAGCTGTGAAAACTGGACGTACCTGAAAAGTGTCGTTTACCTCCTCGTTCCCCGACGAGAGAAGTTTTTTTAATCACCCTCTAGTCCAGCTGAGGCAGCACCAAAACTGCGAAAACCTCTATCATATGACGGTCTACGACCCCAACGGAACTGGCCTCTAAAACCAAATCTACATCTGAAGCGACCTCTAAACACCTGACCCTGCTGCGGTCTGTTTCCTATTTTGTAGCAGATTTCAATTTCTTTAGCTGTTTTCGAGACGTCTCCAAAATGTTCCTTTGAGAACGGTAGTGAGGTTGAGCACAAGTGAGTGTACTCATATCTTCATTTAGGCCTCAGGCAATCCCTTCTAGACAAGTTTATCTGGGAGTTTTCATGAACCATTAAAGCAAGTGCATCATTGCAGCCTTCTATAATACAAGAAAGGTCAGAGTCTGTGTCATTTCCCGACTTAAACAAACTTTTTTTTCAATTTTAGCAGCTTGATCCATGGTTTAAGCTAGAAAAACACCGGCTTTGACAACAGGCGTTTCAATACCTTGAAGCTTCTTATCATTAGTCCTAGGTTTACTTGAGATTACATCCCAAATTAATTTGTTCAACTTAACTTCACTTAGAGCTTCACAATTTCCAGGTCGTCCAGAACTCTCATCTTTCACAATTTTGTCATACTGTTCATCACTCATACCCTTTCGGAACAGCTCTGCAACATTCTCTTCTAGAATACAATCAATATCGTCATAACAAATTTCCTGGGGCTTGAACCTATTTGATAAACAAGCAAAACAACTAGGTGGAGTTAAATTATCATTACTATCAGTACTGCGTCGGCGAATTAGATTTATCATTTCCCCTAACGTCGTAAGGTACATCCTCTTTACCAGCTTTCTAAACTGGAGCTTTTCCCTTTGCAGAGCAAACAACAGTAACAGAAGACTTAGCCTTCGGATTGTCTTTCTTTTCTCTAAGACTCGATCCGCCTGAATCGGCCATAGCTTAAGTTTACTGCACTACGTGTAGTTCAGAAAAAACAACAATTACGACTAGTAAACACTGAGTCGGAGCGAAATTGCATACTCATTTTGGACGAAATGTTATTTTCTAAATGAAATAGAATCTGGGTCGAACTGTATAACTGTAAACAATTGAGGGACTTTTAATTCGGAGTAAGGCAATAAATAGTGAGGGATACGAATCAAATAGTGAATACTTTGCAATTTAGAAGAAAGAAATGCTGAAAGAAATCTACAAACTCCCAAATGGTTAAAAAGACGTGAATAATCAGGATCAAATCTTAATGGAACAAAAAGATTTTATGCTACTCTTCACTCAAAAAAGCCTGACTTGGAATCAAAATACGAGTTTTTTAATTTACATTTGTATAAAATAGATGATAATCAGAAGTCTTTATGCGAAGGTTTATTAACAGAACACAAATGCTTCGAAGCCCTAAATGAAATGAAAAAAAAAAAAAAAATAAAAGTCCAGGCTCACATGGTAACAAGCAAACTTTTTCAGGTTCAATGGGAAAATGAAAAACAATATTATATTGCATCTTTAAATAACTCATACACAAATAGTCATTTTACCAATTTATGGAAGCAGTAAATAATAGTGTTGCTTCCAAAAGGAGGAAAAGATACACTTGTCCTATCGAATTGGCGTCCAATCAGTCTACTTAATGTGGATTACAAGATGGCTACAAAAGCAATCGCTAATCGACTGAAAAAGAGAATTATGTTATAAATCCAGCGCAAACAGTGTTTCTGAAAAATAGGTACATTGGCGAAAATGTCAGACTTAACGATCATCTGACAAGGCTGTCCACATTCATCTCTGCTGTTCATTTTGTGTATTGAACCTCTCGCAAACAATATAGAAATTGTTACACAAATAAAAGTTATAACAATACATAGGCAAGAAATAAAACAAACACTTTTTGCAGATGATGCAAGTTTACTTAATAACGGAGAATAAACATCGTTTAGTCCGTGTTATTACGAATTTCTGAAACAAAGCAGGTTTACAATTACACAATCACAAAACCACAGTGTTGCGTGTTCGATCGCTGACCCATACAAGCATTAAATTAAGCCCCAAAAATAGATTTATTTGGACCTCTGGATCAGCGAAAACCTTAGGCATAGTATTCACAAACAATACTGAAACAATTAAAAAGTCAACACGGAACCCAATACTAAATACATGTAGCTTTAAAAACTGTTTAAAACAATGGGAACACATCAAAGTAACCCTCTTAGGAATAAATATATTTGCAATACCAAAGCTAATATCGAGGGCTTGGCGCAAAACTGGACCAACTCAGTTTTTGTAATTTTTTTCAGGAGACACAAAAAACTATTTCATTTTTTAATTATTTTTAGTGCAATTATGAATTAAGAAAGTTAGACTTATCTTGCACTGAGTTTTTTAGTGCAAAACAAGTCCATCTCAAGTTGGACCTATTATGAAACAAATAATTCAATGTAAAAAAGGTCCAACTTCAAATGGACTTGTTTTGTACTGAAAGTTAAAAGCAGATTAGGTCTAACTTGAAAAAACAATAGTTTTGGAAAAACTATTCAAAATTAATCAATTATTATAGGTTTCATGTTTTAAACTTTCAGTTTTGACCAAATAATATTTCGTAACTGACAACTGAAAATCATCTCCTTCTCTGCAAAAACAAAGAGTAGACTTTGTGGCAAATATATCTTCAGCCAAGTGACAACAACTGCTATGAAAACCTCCAAATAAAATTTGTTTCAAAGTTAAGAGTTCGGACCTATTTAAAACTTGATCATTTAAGAAATGCTTTAGAGTGAACATTAGCATGATCCCATTATATTCCGTCAAAGAATAATTCCTCTACATATATAATACACATCAATAACAACGGCATGGACACAGAAAAATCAGCTCATATACGCATATAACTTAACAAAGTTAAACAAAGACAAAAACACTGTATATCAAAAAATCTATATTGATCAACATTTTTAATAAATGACCTGCTATACTGTAGCTAATTTACTATCAAACCCGTATCAAGACCATAAAAAAGTGGTTGTTCCTGAGAAGTTGGTAAAATCTCATTAGAAAACATGTAGTAGATTTAGAACAATAGGTCCAAGATGGTAACATAATTCGTAGTGGTCCACTACACAATGCTTAGTAACATTTCAAATATCTAAGCTCTGCCTGTGGGCCTTGAGGTTTTTTGAAGTTTTCCCTATACAAGCCTCAGCTAAATCAAGTGACCCCCTCCCGGAAAAGGTTAATTTTCACCCGGGGGTCATGATTTGAACAATCTTGGTAACAGTCCACACGGCAATGCTACATGCTAAATATCTGAGCGCTAGGCATTGTGGTTTCAGAGAAGTAGACTTTTAAAGTTTTTTCCTATGCAGAATCAACAGACGCCCCTGGGCTTGGTCAGTTTGACATAGGGGTCATGTTTAAAACAAATACGGTAATGGTCAACTAGGCATGCTACATGCCAAATATCTCAGCTCTAGGCCCTGTGGTTTCAGAGAAGATGTTTAAAGTTTTTCCTATATAAGCCTATGTAAAACCAAATGACCCCCTGGTAGGGTCAATTTTGACTCGGGGGTCATTATTTGAACAATATTGGTACAAGTCCACTAGACAATGCTACATGCCAAATATTTAAGCTCTAGGCCTTGTGGTTTCAGAGAAGATGATTTTAAAAGTTTTTCCTATATAGCCTATGTAAAACAAAGTGACCCCTCCCAGGCTGGGTTAATTTTAACCCAGGGGTCATAATTTATACAATCTTTGTAAAGGTCCACTAAACAATGCTACATGCTAAATATCTAAGCTCTAGGCTTTGTGCTTTCAGAGAACATTTTTAAAAAGTTTGTCCTAATTTTATGCCATAGCAACCAGAGTTCTGCATGGAATATATTTCTTTGACAAAGTTGGTAGAGCTTCATGCAAGGAACATCCCATTTCATTAACATTTGCCCAGTGGTTTCAGAGGAGATGTTGGTTGAATCAAAATGTTGTTGGCTGACGAACAACTGACAATCATCTATTAGAAAAGCTCACCCTGGCAAAGCCAGGTGTCGATGAGCTAACAAAAAGGGGTTTTAATAGCACGATGGCCTTTAACACTGGTTTGACTGTGATGCTTTTTTTCTACTGTAGTAGTAATATTTGCCTTTTTCAATATTTGCCTTGTTCAAACATAAGACACGCCATGACATTTTTGGCCTAAATGAGGTGCAGTACGTCATTCGAGAATGACATCGTTAATGCGACATCAATCTTTATGTTTCTTTTCTGCCCGATTTTTGTCATAATAGATGAGGCAGTAAATCTGTTATTTACTGTTTGAAATTACAAATTGTTTCATGAAATGCATTCACACATGTTTCTGTGTCAGAATTTCAGAAAAATAAAGAAATTAAAGAGGTAAAAAGAAATGCCAAAATATAACGAATACTGACGAACAAGACCTAAATATGCTTCATTTACATGTGACATAGCCCTGTCTGTAGCAGTATCATATTTATAACAATAACTTTTGTCTGAAACTTATGATTCAGTTGTAGAATAAGTACATGTACCAGAATTTACTGAAAACTAATTTTTGACCAACACCTCATTTGGACACATTTTGTCATGACTGGTCATGTATTATCCGTTGCCTAAATTTAAAAATAGTATCAAACATTTTACTTTAAATCTAGTCACACCGTTTCTAGTTAAGACTCATCATCGGAGCTATGTCTCGGTGAGTAATAGAAATCATTGTGTATTCCTAGTATATTTTTGCTCTTACAAAGCTGTTTTAAAGCTCTATACTTCTGAGAGGACAGTTTGGGAGGGTCTTTGTTGCAATACAATGGCTAAACAGTTGAAATACGTAGACTTTATGTGATTTGGCTGCCCTAGTACAGTTATGTCTGACACCAAGGTTTAATGTTGAGGATGTCAAGTCACTCTATAAAAATTTAACAATATGGTGCAACATCATTTACCTGGCACTCAGTAGGTAGCGAGTATTTTACCACACTTTATACAAGATTTTCAATATTCACTTTAAAAAGGAATGCTTAAAAGTATTTTATATACAACAGTGCATGATAACATTTCTAGTTCTTTGCAATAATGTATTTAACTTTTATTTCCGCACGGCGATACTAGGTAAGGTGGTCAGCCTTCGTGATCTAGTAGTAAGAGCCGCTGACTTGAACTCACTATAACCTTACATAGTTTGAGAGTCATGGGTTCGACCCTTAGGTACCGACCATGTTAGAAAGAATGTAGTACTGGTATAGTAAGGTAAAAGAATGACCAAAATACGGCTGGATCGGGCGTACGTTCCTTCTTGAACTGTAATTCAGTTTAAATCAAATTTACCGCACTTGATTTTACTTTGCACTTAGTGCGATCTTTAGAAAATACCATCTTTATATTTTTCATGAAGCATCAAATACCTGTGTCATCGGTTTATAGCTCTAAGGATGTTGGTAAAATGTTATTGTCTCACTCTGTGTGTAGGAATTGAACCTGCGTCCAAATAGTAAATGACACAAAATCTAATGCTGTTTGCTCCCGTTATTCAACATATTCATGCGGCTAGGGTTAGGGTTAGGGTAATTAAGATGTGCAATGTAAAACAGCATGTATATTTCTAACGTGTTCCTTGAATGCATTTAAAATGACTGTTTTTCAAATGCACGTATATAGAACATTTATTGCTCAATGATTTCCTAACCACGAGTTCGATTTAGAATCATTTTTGCTGAATAAAAAACATCAAAGCAAGGACAAATCACTGACAAGCACTTTTATTATAATTCTTGGGACAAACAAAGATATCTGTAACAAAAGAACAAAGTCATGAAAATGTTACAACTTTTTATAATATTATAATACATATTTGGAGAATAGTAAATTCAAGTAACTCGTGCAAAAGTTCTATAAAATTATATTTTATAAAACTTTAACATGTACATTGTACAGTATGCATCAATTTTAAAGGAAACATTTAATCCTAAATACACCGCGTCACGTAGCATGGTATTTGTCGCATGTCGCATTCTTTTGCCGCATGATGCCGCGTGGATTTATTGCTCCCGCGTTGTACAACCTCTCGGACAAAAACGAAATCCGCCTGTGCTGTACTGTATGTAAGATACTTATCCTGGTTAACTAACCAGTACTTTTCCCGTCATTTATGTAGTGTGTGTACGTTTTTTTTAATGTCTGAGTCAGGTTGTCCTTATTGTGGTGGTGATCTTATATTTCACATCTATAATAGATCGAAATTATAATTGCGAAAGTAAGATGTGGTTTTTTTTTAAGATTAACGATGGTGTATGTACTACTTGACTTGACCTACTTAACCCTTATCTAGTTCTAAAGTCTTTTTTCTATAAATGTTTCCTGTTTTTTCAGAGGTATATGAAATCAGTAGTTTGATATGTGTTTTGTCGAAAAAGAATCACCTGAGGTTGGGCTTTAGTGTCCTTGACCTTTCTGTACCGGAAGCTCATTCATGTTAACACATATACACCCTTTCAATTAATCGATAATATACCGACCAAGAGTTGGGTCCCTTACCGGCTGTGACGTCATACGATGATAAATTGCACACATGAAACCATCGCTGACACCTACCTCATAAGAGTTCGTAAACATCAATAAGGTAGTTTTTACGGCGTAATCGGTAATGATTTTGTCATTTTATACATCATTTCTACGTAATTATCATAATCATAATATATATAGATCTAATATTCAAAGTTTTGTTTCAAATATTTTCTTTCTTCAGAATATAGTGGGCAGTGAAACATTAGATGGTTAAAATTTTCTTTTTCGTTACAGTATTGACAGTTTTTGTCGTCTTTATGTCGGCTTCCTTTCAAATAGCTACTTTTAAGTTTGAGTCTTGTGTACATTGTGTCTATTTTTTATCATGATGGTACGTTTGTAATTTATAAGGAGGTTTAATGTTAACTTCTAAGTTATGTGTTGAGCAATATGTTTCCCATTGCTTTAAGTATTTTTGCTTGACATTATCTTTTATGATGCTGTAGACTTCCGGTACGCTGAGTTTAATTGGAATTTCTGTACCGGAAGTGCTGCCGTATTTTGCTTTGTCGTTTTCTGATTCATTTCCGTTTATGCCCACATGACTCGGTACCCACATTAATTGAATTACTCCCCTCTATGTTTTATGACTGTAACGGACTTTAAAATACTGTAAATCATTTCTTGCCCATGAAACTGACCTGATTTTATTGCTAATAAAGAACTCAGACTATCGCTAATAATGACTGCTTTATAGTTTTCTTTGCAATAAGTTATTACATAATCTATTGCTGCTAATTCACATGTAAATATTGAAGTTTGGTGGTTAAGCTTCAGACTCTTGCTATGTAGAATTGTGCCATCTTCTGCTATACCCTGCTTTTTGTTTGGACGGGTCTTTACTACCATCTGTATAAATTTGAGTAAAGTCTCTAAAATGTCGAATAATGTTTAAATTTGCAATAATTTTGTTTCTATCATTATCTTCTGCTTTGTTAATTTTCCCTACTAAATCTAGGTTAATCTCAGGCATTTCAATATTGATAAGTTGTTCGTAGCACGGTTCTTGAATTTGGGTTTCGCTTAGGCCGTATTCTGTAATTAATGTTCTAATGGTTTGTGTGTAAGGTTTCTATAGGTTTCTATTGCTTTTGGTTTTGTAAAAATATGCAGGGTGGTCACATATTTCATCATTAATAGGTAAATTTGAGAGCTTTTGGCCCAGTATTTTAATGCTTGAAGTTCTCTCTGCAAAGGCAGTGGAATAATGGCGGTCGCGGTATGTAAAGGGAGGGCCGGGGTGTCCCCCGGACATCCTACAATGGTTGGTGGTGTGCACTTCTGGGTGCTGTGGGGTTCGTTTTGGGGAGGCTGCGTTTTTGGTACGTGGCATTCCCTGTTTGATATTATTTTTGTTTTAGTGCCCTGTTTTGTATTCTTCGAATTTTTTTCAGTTGCAAATCTTTAGCGGAGGCATAAACTATGCTGCCATAGTTAATTTTGCTTAAGATGAGGGCCTTGTAGATATTGAGAAGGCATTTTTTCTCTGTGCCCCACGATTTCCCTTTTACTGCTCTCATTATATTTTAGTATATAAGACATCTTTTCGACATGTACTCTACGTGCATTTTCCATGATAAAGTTTTGTCAAAATACATTCCTAGAAATTTTGCATGTTCATTATATGTGAGGGTCGTTCAACATAATGTAAATTTCGGAAAGTTGGTGGCTCTTTCCGGAGGTTTTACGGCCTGACAGTGTATTAATAAAACTTGGGTTTTAGTCGGGTTAATGATGAAAACAAAAAAACAAAAATAATATCAAACAGGGAATGCCACGTACCAAAAACGCAGCCTCCCCAAAACGAACCCCACAGCACCCAGAAGTGCACACCACCAACACACACACACACACACACACGACACACACACACACAATCATTTACACACACACATATACACTACCAACACACACTAGCATACAAAGCAAACACACGAGGACAAAACGAACAATTAAAGGAACACAGTGGGGCACCGCCTTGAAACCCCATGAATTGCTCCATTCTTCAATTTCGTTCAAAACAGTTTGGGCTTTTTTACGGCCTGCAACGGACTGTATGAGATTAGCCATGTTGCTGAATCATCCACAAATTGGGATATTTGAGCATTTATAGATGGGTTTTGGGTATTTAGTTCTTTAATTTGTGTTTCAAATGTATTCATTATCAAACTGAAAATTATGGAGGACAATACCGCTCCCTGAGGGCATCCATTTACTGTTTTCTACCTCTGAGAGAGCTCCATTATATTTTACCTTAATCTGTCTGTTTTGTAAAAAGCACCTTAACCATTTTATCATGCGTCCTTGTATGCCAGAATTTTGCAGGTGCATGAGTGCTCCTCCGCTCCACATTTTATCAAATGCAATACTCAGATCTAAAAATATAGCTATAAGATATTTGTGTTCTGCCTGTGCTTTCTTGCAATCGGACTCTAATCTACTGATGTTATCATCGCATGTGTGACGCGACCTGCATTCAGACTGGTATTTGGACATAAGATTGTTCTTTTCTAAATATGTGCACAGTCTGGGTTTGATAAATTTTTGCATTAGTTTTGTAGAAGTTGAAGTTAAAGATATCGGTCTGTATGAAGCTGGGTCGTTTTAGTCTTTATTAGGTTTTAGTAATGGTATGATTACTGAGTGGTTCCAATTTTCTGGCGTGGTGCCTTCAACCCATGACTGATTAAAGACTTGAAGTAATGTGTTCCTGCTTTCCTGTGGTAATCTTTTGAGTATTTTGTAATGAATTAGGTCTTCTCCCGGTGCCCGTCCTTGCAGTTCGACAAAGCTTTATTTAGTTCGAATACAGTGAATTCTTGGTTATATTCTTGAGAATTGTCATTATTCCTAACATTGATATTCTCATCTACCGTTTCATTCTTTATCCTTTTTTTAGTAGAAAATCTTTAGTATATCCTTTATTACTGCTAGCTTCAGCATATTGTTGGACTAATGCGTTAGCTTTTTTTTTTGGTTCTGTAATAATTTGTTGTCCTATCTTAAAGTCTGGGTTACTTTTCGGTACACTGCCTTTAACGTTGTTAAGAAAAGTCCAAACTTCTTAAGAATATGTTTTGCACGTGATAGTTGAGCAGAAGTTGCTCCAACTGTCCTGCTTTGCTTTTTTAATTACCCTTTGTGCTCTTGCTCGGGCCATCTTGAAAAGCGTAAGTGTTATGGGAGTTTTTTCCCTTTTATGAATTTTACGTTTAATTTCTCTGCGTCTTATGGCTTCGTGGCATTTCTGTGTCCTCAATACGTTTTTGACTCTGGTTTTGATATTTTTTTGTTTTGATTTTGGTATTGTTCTTTCTAAAATACTATTGAGAAATTTCTAGGAACTATTTCTAGGATTGATTTTTGATCTTGTAACTTAATTCTATCATGCATAAATGATGAAATTCCATCCACTGGGCAGCGGATGCTTTGTCTATCAGCCATTTTTCAGTTATCATTACATTTTTCAAATGTTATTGGAGTTTCTATTATTGTAATTATAGGAAGATGATCACTATTGAAGCAGTTGTCGACTACAAGGAACGTTGCCCTAGGGTGGAGACCTGCAGAGACTATGGACAGATCCAGCGCTGAATCTGTTTGGTTTGCCTGCTTGGCAAGACGAGTATATTGTCCATCGTTTATACAATTAAGATCTGACTCGTTCATAAAGTCTATCAGATCCTCTGCCCCTGCATCGCGCCTAAAGTCATTTTCTGGGTTCCAAAGTGGATGTTTTAAATTGAAGTCTCCTACTATTACATTTGATTGTCCTAGATTTTTGAATGTGTTTCTAAAAATATCTATGTTGTTGTTTTCTTTACTATTTGTATAGTAATTATAGACCGAAACATTATTATCTTTGCCAATGATTTCTATTGCAATATTTTGGTTAACAGAGTTATAATCAGTTTCCTTGGTTATGTATGATAGGCCATTACAGTGGCGCTCATGTTTTTGTTCCGTTTACCTCATGGTTGTTACCGCGTGGTAAACGCCCGGTAAACGCGGGCAATTTCACGCGTTTTACCGCAAAAAAACGGCTCATTTCCAAATATGGAAAGAATAGCCGGTAAAAAAAAACGGGTTATTCCAAATATGGAAGCAGTACCCCGGTAAAGAGGCGTGTCCAAACGAGCAGCCAATCAGAAGATTCCCAGCCCGTTTTTTTTCACGGCTGTTGCCTTTTCACTAATCAGCGAAGCGTGTCTTTGTCTAAATACTTTGATTTGTTTACATTGAAATGTAAGCGTCCATCTTAAGTATTGCTGATCTGTTTTATCAATATAAAATCTACAGTTTAATTAAAGTTGGCGCGGACATTGTTATAATAAACATACTGCGATACATTAATAATTTCTCCCGATTTTACTGTAGATCTATCCCGGCCCTGGATATTTTAATTTTGATATTTGTCCCGTTCAAGTTTTCGTTTACTAAAAGTCAGAGACTATCTCTCTGCTATTGAGTAGTATTTCTTTTAGGCTACAAGAGAAGCGAAGATGATTACAACATAACAAAGTCATTAAGTCGGAGAGGCACTTTACTGTACCTGGTCTCGAAACTAACAACAACAACAAGAAATCTTAAATAAAATGGTTTAGAATTAACTTCACAAGTTTACAGCCCCTTAACAGGGGTCTACGGTCTTTTTAGGTAAGGGATAATACCCACATATTCATATCTTATGATCAGATATATGGTAAAATGTCAGGTTTTAGACTGTTAGTTAACAGTTCATGAACAATGTACTTCTGTATGGTTTGTTGTTCTAACGTCGTGCGTAGTCCTTAAGTCGTGCATGTACGATTTCCGATATTTTTCATAAAAAGAATTCTCGGCTTCGCACATCTGTGTACTGATAATTTTTGCAGTTTTACCTATTCTCGGCTTTGCCGTGATGTCATACTGACCAGTTAACCAATAGAATTATCAAGTCTTGTTCATTTCTTCATCCGGTAGAAATTAAGTGAAAACTCGGTCTTTACCGTTGACTCATATGCAAGTTTAAATTTATTTTAAACAAAACATTAATAATATAAAAGGCTTTTGATAACATAGAAAGAACTATTATAAAAACAATCCCGTTTTAAGGTAATGGAAGATCGTCAACTTCTTTCGTTTCTAAGCTTGGTTATTATAATTATTCACAGTAATAGATGCATAGAGATCAGCGATGACAGCCGAGGAGTCGCCTTTGCTGAATGTAAATATTTTTCAGTACCCGGATGTGCGAAGACGAGAATGACAGTCATACAGGCTTTAGTCATGTTAGTAGGCTGTACCGACATAAATTAAATTTGTATTTGTGAATCAACATTTTGTTTTGACCAACTAATTCATTTGGCTCATCCTTTTGACCTGGGTTTTTTTATCTGATGTTTTATTTTCAGTCACATGAAGTTTGGACCCCAAAAAGTCATTTTTATAAAACACCCCGGGCCAACAATCAAGTATATATAATACATTTACTTGATAGTTGGTCCGGGGTAAATTTGATTATGTTGCGAAGAGTCATTTTTATAAAACACCCCGGACAGACTATCAAGTATATAATTATAATACCAGGGTCCGTATATCATGTATATTACATGTAATCTACGTACCCTGATAATACCTTGTATTATACATATACTTGATTGTCAGTCGGGATGTTTTATAAAAAAAACATGGCGAATGACAAATACAATTCGGAAAAAAACTGTATTCGACTAAATTTAATATTCGAATGTATGATCGTTAAAGCCCTACTAAGCATTATAAATGCCTGAAACCATGTGGCAATGACGTCATGTATGCAATGCTTTCTGGTGACGTTTCCCGCGATCTTTGGCATTGTATTGAAATAAACTCGACAAAATTAAAGTTTGAAACATTATGTCGTAACATAAAATAAACAAAAAAAATGTTGGTTTCTATGTCATATCACAATAATTTCACTTGTTTACACCAAAAGAAGTTTTTTTCACTTGTGGCTGCGTCGCTCATGAAAATATCACTTTTGGTGCCCACTCAGTGAAATTACAACATGATCTTACACCAAAACTAGCAATTATCATTTATATTGTCTGAGAATGATAATTATTTATAATACCTTTATGTTGTCAAAGGCTTTTTCTTTCCTTTAAAACTCTTAACTGGCCAGTATGACGTAAAGGCATAGCCTAGAATATAGTGTTATATTCACCACAGTGGTCCGTACTGATGGGAATTTAGATTTAATTGTACATAAGCCACTTGACCACTTTGTCAACCACTTAGTCCTTGAACATTTACTAAAGTCTCCTTATGGTATATAGTATCCACTGCTAACAGATAATATTAAAGTATGGACAACCAAATCTACTTGTACTGTATTTTAAATTGTGCACTACAGTTATCCAGAGAGAGCTGTAATTGAATTACAGACCTGTAAATTCACAGTCAACTCCTTGATTCAGAGACTTCTCCGAAAGCTAAAGGCGAGAAAGACTATATACCCAATAACTTTGCTTCGTGAAGTGTAAGCTTTCTCGGAAATAGAAGAAAATAGTGGTTATAACTCAAACAGGATAAACATTAAATCAGGTGTACTCCAGGGTAATATTTTGGGACCGCTCCTCTTTCTGTTGTATATTATTTTGTCATGCAACTAGCCTTATGTATTTACCAATAATGATCTACCATAGGCAGTGCAAGTAAAGAATTGTAGGCGTTTCAGTGATGCTACAAAACTACAGAAAAAAATAGATGAGCATTAACACATGTATCTCTACTAAGACACCATTTTCATTTTATTGTTTATGCCATAATGTTACTGACGTGGTGTCACTGAATCCAAGATGGCCGCAACCATAGAGCCAATATCGGGGATGAACTCAGATTAAAGGGGCATACCCTTTAACTGATGTCAAACTAAATAACCTCCAAAACATAAATGATAGAATCTTTGGAAGTATTATAACTTAACCTAAAAGTTTTAGCTACATGCATTCCCAGTCATTATTGATAAAATCAGCGATTAAAAATAGATTCTTTAGAAGTATCATAACTCAACCTAAAAAACTCAGCCATGCATTTCCAGTTATTATCGATAAAATCAGCAGTTTAAAATATACTGCAGTACAATTAACCATTCAATAATCTATGTAGAGTTGTTGTTGTACAATTAATGGATGGATGCAATTTATAACAGAACACCTCTTTGTGGTAAAATGAGGCATTTTTCGCCATAGGTTCTTCTTTGAAATTGTGTTTTTTTTTTTATCATTTTGCGTTCATTGAACACATAATCTTTGTTACGAGAATTTAATCTGCGAGATGCAGGGGGAGGGGGGGGGGGGGATGCCCCTTTAAGCGACATAAGTAATTACATGACAAAAAAGCCTTCATCAACAAAACTGCAACAATTGTTTAAACAATATTAAGGATGTCATAAAAAATTGACCGTCACTGTCAGGCATTTCTTTCTGGGGGCTCTCTATCATCTCTGTACATCTCTCTATTTATAACAATATTATACATACCAAAATTTATGACAAGAGGGATGATTTTAATTTTAATATTGTAAATTTCCCCCATTTGGATGGGGATGTACCTCATGCTACATCTTATGGGGTATACATTTCTCAGTTAATTCGGTTTGCCAGAGCGTGTAGTCATGTTGAGGATTTCAATGAACGTAATCAATATATTACAAATAAACTTCTTCAACAGGGCTACCGTTATTACAAATTGCGTAAATATTTTGCAAAATTTTACTATCGTAATTCTGATTTGGTTTTGAAATTCAATAGTAATCTAAAGACTCTTCTGCGAGAAGGTATTTCAAAACCCGATTTTTATGGGGATGTGGTTTACAAACTTCGTAAGATTTTGGGTCATGGCAATTTTCCAACTGTATTTGCTAAAATTATAAAACGTTTTGTTAAAAGAGGTTACGACCCAACTGTTTTGAGACACACCGCATGTTTGGTGTTCAACCCGTTTACAGTTGGACGCTATGCTCCCCTCTTTGATTGTGTCTGACGGAAGAGGGGGAGGACTCTGTGATGGGCAGTTTTTAAATCCCACTGGGACGAAACTGTTTTGATTTCTGTCCTCTGGCCTGTTTCGTCGGGCCCTTAAGGGTGGTTCTCTTGGTGCTCTGCCTTCTGCAAATGCATTGAGTACATACGTTTTTTGGTTCTCAAGGTTTGCTTTTTATATATTTATACACGAGCATTTTTGTGTTTTACATACCATGCCTTTTGTTCCATTGCGTGTGTTAGAGATTCACCTAGCAGGGATTACTTTTATTTACACTGTCCTGTGACTTTGGAACATGGTGGGGGTAAGAGTGAGGTTGGGTGCGCACCATAAACCGGTTTAAGCTCCCCAGTGGTGTTTTTGCCACTGACCGTTCCAAGGCGGTGCCCCACTGTGTTCCTTTAATTGTTCGTTTTGTCCTCGTGTGTTTGCTTTGTATCCTAGTGTGTGTTGGTAGTGTATGTTTGTGTGTGTACATGATTGTGTGTGTGTGTGTGTTGTGTATGTGTGCGTGTGTGTGCGTGTGCGTGTGTGTGTGTGTGTGTTGGTGGTGTGCACTTCTGGGTGCTGTGGGGCTCGTTTTGGGGAGGCTGCGTTTTTTGTACGTGGCATTCCCTGTTTGATATTTTTTTTTTTTTTTTCTGGGGGCTCAAACTGACATATAATGGTCTAGCACAATGAGAGGAAGTGCAGTGTACAAGAACCATAACTCTATCTTGAGTATTTACATAGTTATTGCCCTTTGTTACTTTTCCTTGTCCGGAGCATTACTAGAAAACCACTGGTTGGAATTCAATACAACTTACATTTCTCGCCTGCAATTTCGATAAAGCTTTTTTTACTAGCTGTATTGTTAAACATTATACTATGTGGACCTGTGACGAAGTTTGTAAAGCCCTTTCCTTTTTATTGAACAACATTTATATAAGGTTTGGGAATGCAGTTTTCAGACAAGTAATCGGTATTCCCATGGGAACAAATTGTGCACCCCTTGTCGCAGATTTGTTTTTATATTGTTATGAAAGAGACTTTATGTTGAGTCTTTCTCCAGACACGCAGGCAGACATTATCACTGCTTTTAATAATACATCACGCTATCTGGATGATATTCTTAATATGGATAACCCGTTTTTTGGTCAATTGGTGGACACTATTTATCCCCGGGAACTCCAGTTAATTAAAACTAACAATTTGGATACTGGTGCTTCATTTTTAGATTTACATCTCTCTATTTATAACAATATTATACATACCAAAATTTATGACAAGAGGGATGATTTTAATTTTAGTATTGTAAATTTCCCCCATTTGGATGGGGATGTACCTCATGCTACATCTTATGGGGTATACATTTCTCAGTTAATTCGGTTTGCCAGAGCGTGTAGTTATGTTGAGGATTTCAATGAACGTAATCAATATATTACAAATAAACTTCTTCAACAGGGCTACCGTTATTACAAATTGCGTAAATATTTTGCAAAATTTTACTATCGTAATTCTGATTTGGTTTTGAAATTCAATAGTAATCTAAAGACTCTTCTGCGAGAAGGTATTTCAAAACCCGATTTTTATGGGGATGTGGTTTACAAACTTCGTAAGATTTTGGGTCATGGCAATTTTCCAACTGTATTTGCTAAAATTATAAAACGTTTTGTTAAAAGAGGTTACGACCCAACTGTTTTGAGACACACCGCATGTTTGGTGTTCAACCCGTTTACAGTTGGACGCTATGCTTCCCTCTTTGATTGTGTCTGACGGAAGAGGGGGAGGACTCTGTGATGGGCAGTTTTTAAATCCCACTGGGACGAAACTGTTTTGATTTCTGTCCTCTGGCCTGTTTCGTCGGGCCCTTAAGGGTGTTTCTCTTGGTGCTCTGCCTTCTGCAAAGGCATTGAGTACATACGTTTTTTGGTTCTCAAGGTTTGCTTTTTATATATTTATACACGAGCATTTTTGTGTTTTACATACCATGCCTTTTGTTTCCATTGCGTGTGTTAGAGATTCACCTAGCAGGGATTACTTTTATTTACACTGTCCTGTGACTTTGGAACATGTTGGGGGTAAGAGTGAGGTTGGGTGCGCACCATAAACCGGTTTAAGCTCCCCAGTGGTGTTTTTGCCACTGACCGTTCCAAGGCGGTGCCCCACTGTGTTCCTTTAATTGTTCGTTTTGTCCTCGTGTGTTTGCTTTGTATGCTAGTGTGTGTTGGTAGTGTATATGTGTGTGTGTACATGATTGTGTGTGTGTGCGTGTGTGTGTGTGTGTGTGTGTGTGTGTGTGTGTGTGTGTGTGTGTGGTGGTGTGCACTTCTGGGTGCTGTGGGGTTCGTTTTGGGGAGGCTGCGTTTTTGGTACGTGGCATTCCCTGTTTGATATTATTTTTGTTTTCATACAATTGTCTAGCACAATGAGAGGAATTGCAGTGTACAAGAATTATAACTCTATCTTGACTCATTACAGAGTTATTGCCCTTTGTTACTTTTCCTTGTCCGCATCATAACTTGAAACCTACTGGTTGAAATTCAATTTAACTTCATACAATGGTCAAGTACATTGAAAGGAATTGCAGTGCACCACAGGAACCATAACTATATCTTGAGTAATTACAGATTTATTGCCAAGAACAATATCTCTTTTTTAGTTGTTTTTTTTTTTGCAGGTATTCTGTTACTACATATTTCCTCAGTTTATAAAGCAGTCTTTCGGGGGTAATAATCACGTTTAGTGATAGCTCTAGTTTTCTTAAAACTGCTTATTACATTTTGTGTATTCCGGTTTTTGTCGAGCCCACTTGCGGTGAGCTTGACTTAGTCGTCACTTTTGGCGGTTCGGTGTATGTGCGTGTGTCCGTCCGTCCGTCCGATTTCGTCTGGACCATATCTTTTTCATGCATGGAGGGATTTTGATGTTACTTGGCACAAATGTTCACCATCATCAGATGGAGTGTCATGCACAAGAACCAGGTCCCTAGGTCTAAGGTCAAGGTAACACTTGGAGGTTAAAGGTTAAATTCAAGAATGACTTTGTCCGGAACATATCTTTTTCATGCATGGAGGGATTTTAATTTAACTTGGCACAAATATTCACCATCATAAGACGGAGGGTCATGCACAAGAACCAGGTCCCTAGGTCTAAGGTCAAGGTCACACTTAGAGGTTAAAGTTCAATGTCAAGAATATCTTTGTCTGGAGCATTTCTTCTTCATGCATAGAGGGATTTTGATGTTACTTTGTACAAATGTTCACCACCATGGACTTCCCTTGTTTTTAGAATTACTTTCCTTTGTTGTTACTATAAATAGCTTATATTGTAACCTTTTTTATTACTGGTCGTAGAGAAAAATCGAGACCACTTTTCTGTGGTACAACATGCATGTTACATCCAATATTTAGGTGTATTTTGACCCATCTCTACTTGGTAAGGAGTTAGCTCTTTTGACATATGGTGGGCTCGACATATTGCACGTGGGCATCTAGTTATGATATTTTATGAAGAAATGATATTTGATTTATAGTAAAATTTGTTTATAAGACTGTGGATATAGCGAATTCAGGATATAAGGAATATATTTTCTCTGCCCGGGATTCTTTCTTTATTTTACTTTTCTTATGAAAATGTTATATGGATATAACAAACTCTGGATAATGATATGGTCCTAATGAAAACAAAAAAACAAAAATAATATCAAACAGGGAATGCCACGTACCAAAAACGCAGCCTCCCCAAAACGAGCCCCACAGCACCCAGAAGTGCACACCACCAACACACACACACACACACACACACACTAATGAGTTTGTTATAAACAAGTTACCTGTATGTCCTTTACTTTTCTATTGATTTAGTGTCCAGTGCCAGTGATATTAGGTTAATGTACCAAAAATATACTTGATATTTTCTGAAACAGTCTTTATTTAAGTGACGGTCTTATTGCATATTGCTTTAGGTTTCGTTAACTTTGTGTGTTATCTGCAGCTTTTAAACCCCTAAATTCAATATACATGCAGTCACCCTGTACATTTTGGACTTGATAGTATGTTGATTATTAAACAAGACTTATTTGCCAATAAAGAGTGTGCACTGTTGATAACATCAATTAAGTTCAATCTAATATCGAGTCATTCTCGAGTCCGCTTCCTGGAAAAGCCAGTACTGGTGTCATATGAGAAGGTACCGTCGTACACCACCGCTCCCTCAAAAAGTCATTGTTTGAGAATAGTGACATACATAAAAAATCAGTGATATAAATAAAAAATGTTTGATGATTAAAGCTTGCCCTGTTGAAACTATGAAAACAGTTAAAGTACAGATGTTTTGAATAGATGTTTAGAATGGTTGTGGTTACATATATTTGGTATTCAAGAACTGTTCTTATAATGTCCTAGACGAATTCAATTATTGCTTAACATAAGAACACAGTTTTGCAGTGGTAAACAATTAAACTAGTTTCTTGATCAGAAATTGCAAATGGCTTTGAGTTACTTAAAAATATTTGACATTTAGCAAACATTACACCTTTACTTGAATACTGAAATAAATTGCATTAAACAAATCCTAATACACTACATAGACAATCTACTGTAAATCCTGTACATTTTGATACCCGAGTCAACATATTTGTTAAACATCATAACCATTTTTGTCGAAAGCTCAATATAGGTGTCCAAATGATGGTTCGGTGTATGTGCATGTGTGCGTCCTTGTGAGAGTCAGCGTCCGTCCGTCTGAGTTTAGTTTGTCTCGGCTGTAACTTATCGATGGATCTTAAATAACTTTGCACAAATGTTCAACATCATTAGATAGACTGTCATGTGCAAGAACCAGGTCCCTAGGTCTAAGGTCACACTTAGAGGTTAAAGGTCAAACTCAAGAATGACTGTCCGGAGCATTTCTTCTTTATGCATGAAAGGATTTTGATTTTACTTGGCACAAATGTTCACCACCATGAGACAAGAACCAGGTCCCTAGGTCTAAGGTCGAACTTAAAGGTTAAAGGTCAAATTCAAGAATATCTTTGTCCGTAGCATTTCTTCTTCATGCATGGAGGGATTTTGATTTAACTTGACACAAATGTTCACCACAATGAGCTACCCTTGTTTTTAGAATTACTTCCCTTTGTTTGTTAAGTACTATAAATAGCTTATAAATAGTGTAACTTTTTTATATAACTCGCCGTCGAGAAAAATCAAGACTACTTTTAAGTGGTACAACATGCATGTTACATCCAATATTTAGGTATTTTTTTTACCTATCTGTACTTGGTAAGGAGTTAGTCCTTTTGACAGCTGGCGGGGTCGACATGTTGCACGTGGGCGTCTAGTTTAATTTTTACCATTTTGCTTACACTTTTGCCTCTTGTGCAGATCAAAACCATGTAGTCTGATCATAACCTGCACTGTTAACTATTCATTCAGTAAATGTTCAGTATGTGTATCAATTATTAATTGTAAGATTTAAAACAAAATGCAATTGCTAATTTTTCTTTTTAATTTATTGTAGAAAAAAGCTTCATGTACATACAGTGATGAGGGAAGTTCAATAGACCAAGATATGAAAACAACAGAAAACAGTCAATCATTGCAATTGTTAACTGAAGGTGTGGTGATCCAGATGGCTGTATCAGTTTAGAAGATGAAGTTCTTTTTTGATTCATCATATTATCTTGGTGATGAGCATGATGGGACTTTACATCATATGCTTGATTGTAGATTTTTCAGCTTAAATGGAATAAACAAAGCAGGAAAACAAAAGCAACAATTGAAAAGAATTGATAATTGAGGTGAGACAATGGGACACTTGATGTAATGACAACATGCAGTTAACATTAAAGAAAAACTTTGCTGAGTTTACTCATATTTGGAATTCATGTACATTGATTTTTTGAAGATAAGGAAAGAACAACAGTAAAATCAGCAAATTGATAGCTCACAAGAAACATCATTTGGCCAGACAACATGGACAACATCCATATTGGATAAATTCTCAAGTTGCAGCTGAAGTGATAATGCTACGCTAGCTATGAATCTTTGTTCTTATAATAGAAGCCATTGAAACTCTAGAACAGTACTTGATGATGAAGAATTAAGCACGCGAGATAACCTTAGGAATTTATATATATAATTATAATCACAGCATGGTGAATGAAAGCTCAAATATCAAGGTCGCACTTGGAAAACAAATGGACACATGAGAACTTTTTTCAGGTTGTAACTTTTTAATGCATTGAGAGATTTTGAATTGATTTGCACAATACAGAAATGCTGAGCTTTAGCAATATAGAATACTATTAAGTTCTGCAGTACATACAATATTGGTTACTACAGAACTAGAGTACTACAGTGACATTATAAATAACAATGTTATTGGTTGCTCAGATGAGCAACTTAAATGGAACTCAGTTCTCTTGAAGAATGAATCTTCATTCCAGCTTTCAGTCATAATCCTCTTGTGTATGAAAAATAAGAAATAGGAAAAACTGAAAGAACAGGACTGTTTATTGTAGTGGCTAATATTTATACAGTCACCTTCAAAACAATTTACCAATATCTCGACCTGCGGAAATGTTTCTATATGCCAGTTGCACAAAGTGTAAGGGGGTAATTACTGGATTCAGCTTGACTGTCCGTCCGTCCATCCGTAGACTTATGGAAGCAATCCCTGAAAAACTCCTGGTTAGAATTAAATTGTTATTCACTGAAATGATACGTACCATGCCTTGGTGTGCATGGTCCATCTTTCTGGTAACTAGGTCAAAGGTCACATTCACAGAGGCTTTATATAGTAAAATATTTTGCACTTTATCTCCAAAACCCCTTATCACAATTTAATGATATTTCACAAAGTAATAAATACCATGCCTAGTTGGATTTGGTCAATGTTTTGGGTCACTACGTAAAGGTCACAGGTGTTTAAGATAATTAGATATTGTGCACTCTGATTTTCCAAACCCTCTGGTCAAAATAATGCTACACAGAAGAGATAAGTAACATGCCTACAGTCGTTGTGCATAGTCCAATTATAAGCATCAAATGTGATATAAATTAAGAACACTGTGTAAGTATGGCGTTCAGGGATGGGTTTTTTTTGGGGTATTCATCACCTTCACTGATAGTTCTATTTTATTATGCTATCTGGAGGTGGGGGTGTGGGGCATAGTTGCCGCTTTGACTATGGAATGTTCATCCATGCTTTTGTCCCTCATTTGTCTGGGACCTATTTCACAGAAACTATTGGCATGTTCCACTTGATCCATTATTTTTCCTTATCCGGCTACCTTACTACTGCCTTCCTTTAAATGCCTTGAGATTAAATCCAAAGTTAAAAGTAATACATGCCTTAATTCTAGTTTTAGCTAAATGGTAGAGCTGCTATGGGGTAATTGTGTGTTTGAATCAATACAAGAGTCATGGGTTTGATCACTTCAATGCCAAATTAAGGAAGAAGTATCCTTATGGCAAGTTAGGCAAGACATTTTAAATACTTCTACATGTATGCGACAATGCACACCTCTTTTCAGGGTTGAGTCCATCTGTAACTTGTGTAATGAGTAGGGATGTGCGATAAGACCGGTATATTGCAATTCCCTTGAGATTCGATACATACCGGTATGATTACACCCCATACTGTGGTATTTTGAAGTAAGTGAAAAGCTGTCATTTCTTAGCTGCGTGCTTTTTCTGACAGCAATGACAGACAGTAACTAATAACTCAGTATATTATTCAATCGTAAACAGATAGACTTTAATGTCTTTGCCGAAGGAAGTGTGAATACTTCAAAGTAAATTTTATTGAAGAAGTAATAAATGTGTCCCTGTATTTGTTGTTGAATAAAACACTGTCAGGAGTTCTAATGCGTAGTAATTTTTAAAAAATGAGTACATAGCACGAGTGATTTAATTTTTTGCGTTTGAACGACTAACTATTTTCTTTATGAAATAACATCCGTTCCAGCGGTGTTCATCGTTTAAAAAACAATGATTTGGAGTACTAATTCACAGTAATTACTAATTAGCTATGAATGCAGAAAGCCTGACTGGTTTTTAACAGCGCATCAGTATGACAGACAATTGTGTTTAAGATCAATACAACGCTGAGAATGATGTTATTTTGATTCTCACATGACCAGATATTACAAAAGGTGAATAAATGCAAAGCGTTTTCTATGCGAACACTTGTTAAACTTCATGCGGTGCAATATGACGTCATGTTTACAGCATATCGGTTCATGCATTGTTTATGGTTTGATGTAGCATAATTTTTCAACTCTTTGTATATAGAGACAAAACTGTGAGTCATTTTAGAATAAACGATAAAATGTTGGCACATGTTTATTATTACAATTTTTTCTTTCACTTCTATATTCAGTTTGTAGCAGTACATCATTGTTACTTGAAAACACAAAATGCAATTGGACGGCTTGTTTACATACGTCTAGCAAATACTTGCTTTTTGGCACCTTGCCCTTTGATAAAAGTACTGTATTTTATCGTAAAATAATAAACAACCTTATTATGTTTATGCCACTTGTGTTAGTATAACTCATATTCTAACACTATTAGAAATTTCTCCTATAAACACAAAGAAGGATTTGAGCGTGATAAAACAATTAAGTATATCACGCTTGGCGTCCGGAACTATTTTTGACTGCTGAAATTACCTCCCTTGTAATTTTCACACAACATCTACAAGTGTGCATGCGCTAATATGCTTGGATTGGTATTGTTGTTAATGAATTCACGTGATGTAAAAAAGATTGTAGTAAAATTTTCTACACTTCCGGTATCCCCGCAATATCAGACACAACAAAAATAAGACGTCTAGTGCTTTTTTGAGGAGTAAACAAGAACAGCCAAATTTTCACGAAATGCATGGAATGCACGGAAAACTACAACTTTCAAGACAGCGACTTCATGAAAGTGCAGCAAATAGTACTCTATCGAACATGTTTTTGTTTAGATTAATGGTTTAGAATGGAAATAGATTTTATTTTTAAGTGATATACCGGTTATTAAATCACAGTGTGTTGGTAGATGCTTCAAAATTAATCACTCAGGCCTTCGTGATTAGATAACTACGTATTTACACTCCCGGCAGTGATATACTTACCGGTATATCACTCAAAAGTGAAATCTATTTCCTAAATAAATTACTATACGTTTTGCAATTTATCAGGATATGAAAAGTATGGCAAGAGAAATTCCTATAGTAGTAAGTCTCGAGAGCGATTAAGCTGTTATCAAGAATATGGAAATTTTGTACATGCACACATTAAAAAATTGAACCATAAGCATGGCCATGAATGTTCTCAACTGCCGATGTTATAGTTTTATTTTGATAACTGAAATCATATGATCGAGCAGGTTTAATTTAATTAAATGTATATCTACTGGTTATAGATTGTTCATAGTAACATAATAGGGACAGTGGAGGTGCTTAATTATTTCTATCTATCACAAGGCCTTCCCCTCGCTCTCCATCTTGTGGGATATGTACCCGCTTATTTTATGTTATGATGAAAACGCGGAAGTAATGAACTAACAGGCTGGTGGTAGTTATACTTTGTTTTTGAAAATTAGAAACAAAACCACAATCTTAATCTGACCACATTATAAACTTAACATCTATAATTATACTCGCGATTTTTAATAGTTTGTACGGATAGGCATAATTTTACTAAAAATTCAAACAGTAAAGAAAACACATGTGGCGCATGCGCATTTGATACCCCGGTAAAGAAAAAACGGGTAAAAACGGAGGAACTCGCTTTTCACGCATGCGCATTTGATACCCCGGTAAAAAAAACGGGTAAAAACGCAGAAAATCGCTGTTCACGCATGTGCAGTGCAACCAGCCGGTTATTTTAACGGGGCGGGCAGAAAAACGCGTTTTTCAAACGGTGCGAGCCGAAAAACGCCCCGTTTGGTAAATGGGCGAAAAACGGGCGCTGCTCGCGTTTTCCTGCCGAAAAACGGAATATAAACGTGAGCGCCACTGTACGGACATATATGCATAACCCACCTAAGTTGGGGGTTTCTTTATTATAGAACATAACAGGTTTTTGATAATCCTTAAATTTGAAAGGATTATGTGTTTCAGCGAAATGAGTTTCCTGTCAGCAAATAACATTTATTGGTTCTTTTTTATCTATAAGAAAATTTTGTAACTCAATACATTTTGTTTATGATTCTGCTCTCATACCCCAATTATTCCATGAAATGATGCTGAGGAAGGGCCGGATGGATTCAGTAATTACCTCAGCTGTTGTGTTATCCATTAATGGTTTATTCGGAGTTGTTTTGTGTTATTGAATTTAGCCTATGTTCTACATAACATTTAGTGGGCAATGCACAATCATGTGCCCATTAGGTCCTGGATATAAGATGTGTGGGTGTCGGTGATGTGAAATTGTTATTGTCCTTAAAGCCTTACAGAGTTATATCCCCCCTGATACCTATAGTATTTGGGTCCTGTTTGCCTTTGTTGTTGATACCCATAGTTCCCTTCCCAGTATGTTTCTTGTTTAATTTGCCTATGGCGAGGGGGTAGGGAGTTAGCACACCTTTCTTTCTTTACTTGTAAAATTTGCTTAATGCTGGGTATTTGCGGGGGTTGGGTTATTTTGGGGTCTGAGGAATTATCTTTATCTTAGGGTTTTGCTGTAATTGGGGCGGGGGTGACAGTAGGTGTGTGATTTTTGTTTTGATGGGAGTGCTTTAAATCGGCACATTTAGTTCCATAGTCTTGCATTAGTTTGGCGTTATTATCGTTGATTTTAGGCAAAATATTTTCGGTAGACAGGGCAAGTTTTGCTTGATCCCCAGTGATTGCCTAAACAACTATTGCACTTGAGAAATTGTGCTTGACATTCTGTAAGTTCGTGGTTTCCTTAACATTTTGGGCATTTGTTTTTGCGTCTGCATTGTTGGGTTTTATGTCCCGGTGCCTGGCATTTTCTGCATCTTATTATGCTTAGAGTTGTTGGTTTGACTAATTCTTGGGCCCCTTTTAATTCAATAGGCATTTCTGAAGTGGTGAATGTCAAAATAAATTGATTGTTTTTTTCCCTTTTCCCCTTGTTATTGATTTCTTTTTGCCTGATTGTGGCAATGTTTTTGTTATTATCTAATAATTCCTATTTAAATTGTTCGGAGCCTTTATGCTTTGTTATCTCTATTACTCCCATGCTGATACTTGCTATTTTTTGCGTTGGTTTTTTTTTGTTTTCTACTTTCAAGTCATGCCTACCAAATATAGATTCTTTCACTTTTGATTCGTAATCTGATCTGACCTTAAAGTATAGTATTCCTTTGTGATTTGTAGTGTTTTTTATTTTATCCCCCTCCCAATTGTGACCTTAAATTGTTTTCAATGTCTCTGATATTTTGTGTGCTACGCCCCCCTTGAATCCCCTTTATTACCATATCAGTCCATTTTTCACGAGGTATCGATTTTGGTGAATTAGCCTTCTTTTATGTGTTGGAGGGGGTTAAGGTGGTGGTGCTATTGGTCTCCTTTTGTTTCTCTGATATTGTTATTTCTTTCCCTCCATCCTCTAAAATTTGGAGCCTATTTGTTAACTGAATGGGGGATGTTTTACTTATTTGTTTCTTATCATTTTGAGGGGTGGCATTAATTTCTATAGGTTCATTTATCGTCTCCCTTTGTTGTTGTTAGTTTGCTTTGTACTATTCTCGTTCATTATTACTGGGGTTGATTGGGACCACCCTTTTTGTGTGGTTGGTTGTTTTTTTTGGGTGTCCTGTTTTGTAGGTTTTTAAGTAAGAACATAATTA
>JAFMSR010000025.1:0-44788 GCA_022818135.1 Saxidomus purpurata | reverse complement strand
AAACAATATTAAACAGCTATTTAAAGTAGAATGGGGCCGAAGAAAGACCAAAAGAAAGACAGAGCTCCTTCAGCTACTTCAGTAGCAAGGAACTCAAAAACTAAGTTAGCAGATGACAGTATCAATATGGAAGAGGCAGATACGTCAGTTGTGAGTAGTCCAGCCCCGAAGTCCAAAGTTGTGCCGACAGAAGATTCTAAACAACAGACTTTAGACAAGCACTTGAAAGCTTGTTCAGATCCAGGGGAACTTAAAGACATGTTAGAAAAAGAGTTAGAAAAAAGCATTAAGTTAGAAATGCAGAAGGAGATAGAAAAGGTGAGCAACGAAGTGAGGGATGTTAATGCCAAAGTGGGTGCTGTGGAAAGCATAATTGAAGAGCTTAGAAACAAAGTATCAGATCTAGAGACAAAGACTGAATCCCTGGAAGAAAAGAATGCCATTTTAGTTCAAGTGAACGAGAAGCTAGAACATAGACTTGAAGAAAGGGAGGTAAAGATCAGATCTATGGATAGGAAGAATAATGATCTGGAGCAATATACGCGTCGCAACAGTGTACGCATATACGGCATAGAAGATGATAAGAAGGAAACATCCTATGAATCATGTGATAAAGTTCTGAAACTTGTGAAGAATAAACTGAGAATAAAGCTCCACACTTCTGATATTGACATTGCGCACAGAATAGGAAAGTACAGGAGTGATGGCTACAGACCAATTATCTGCAAATTTGTACAAAGGTATACCAAACACGAGGTACTTAAAGCACGCAGAAAACTGAAAGGGTCTGCATATATTATCCGTGAAGACCTGACGCTGACCAACGCCAAACTTCTGGAAGATGTATCCGCACACTCAAAGGTGAAAACTGCATGGACCGATGAGGGTAAAGTTCTGGCCCTACTGACAAATGATCGTAAATTCCTGGTGTCTGGTTTATGTGACCTAGAGTCTGTGTCTGTAGTTGGATCTGGGATATCAACAACGTCTGTGGGCACCCCTGTGTTTTAGATCAACAACATAAGTTGTGACACACTCTTACATAATCAGAAAACAAAGTTGTTTTAAACAGTTCATTGTATAACAGGTGCGGTGAAACTAAAAATCTAAGGGTTTTGAACATGTTTATTAAATCTTCAGATATATACTTTAACAGCAGTACAGCACAGTAAGATGCAAACTTTTCAGTGTTCTCACTTTATTATATATTCAGATCTATACGAACGATACAGTACAGTTAGATGCCAACTTTTTAGTGTTCCTACATGAAGACAAACATTGACACATGAAGAATAATATACTCTATGTTGCAAATAATTGTAATATTTCCCTATGTGTTTACCGTTGTTTGACTATATATAGTGTATTAATGTAACATGTGCGCAAAAACACGTGGTGGTGTTTATGTTTACACTGTGCCTCTTGGGTTATTTATGTTTCTGAGTAAATGACTGGCTACTGTGCTTCTTAATATAGAATGACGAATAGTCATGTGATCAATGAGTGTAGAAAGCATTCGTCTGGCCGACATAGATTTATGCAAATGGCGGCGCCCTTGTGTTCCAATGTTTTTAAAATGTAAAAGTTAAATTGAACTAGTCCTCGCTAGATTTACGGTATGTTATTATGATTTGAATATTAAAGTAATTTCCAGTGTTATATAGAAAAAGAGTTTCGTCTCTTTTTTGGTAAATAAATATGTGCTGCGATATGAACAAGTGTACTGTAATGTATTTTCGCGAAATATTAAAGATCGACGTATGTAGAACTTTAAGTTAAATCTAGAATTTGCTGGAGTCTTCTCTGTATTAATTGAACGGCTGTTAACCTAGATTATGCTGCCTTTTCAGTGTTTGCACATGATGCATTCCGGTTATATTTATTCCATTAATTTCTAACCAAAAACAAAGACACATGTCTCAAGTTTGAGTGGCATTTGAAACTGGACCTTTTGGTCTTGGACAATTTTTAAATATTTGACAGCGTAAACTCTGAATACGGTTCTTTGTGGTCCCGTCATTTACATTTCAGGACCAGCAACCACACACCTGAATTTATAGGGATTTGATAGGACAGGGACGGCCAATTCGAATATATTATATTTTGAATCAAGAGGCACAGGGTGAGCATTAATTACCATTGAATATTTGAAAAAATGGAATAAATATTTGCCATGGCATTATTCATTCTTCCTCTCCGGCTTTTTCAGATAAAGTCCTATCAGCTTCTAAACAACCATGACTAATCAAGTATCTATTATATCAATGAATGTTCAAGGTCTGGGTGACAGAAGTAAACGCAGGGATGTTATTAACTTCCTAAAAAGTAAGAAGTACTCCGTATGCATGTAACAAGATACTCATTTCATAGAAAAAGAGGAAAAATACATACGCTCCATTTGGGGTTATGAGACATATTTTTCAAACTTTAGCAGCCAATCAAGAGGCGTGGCAATACTCATTAATAACAATTTTGAATGTAAGGTTAATAATGTAGAAAAAGATGATGAAGGAAATTTGCTCATTTTAAATTGTAAAGTTTGTGATAAAAATATCACTCTAGTTAATGTCTATGGTCCTAATAGAGATAGTCCAAATTTTTATGAAACAGTCTCCGAGAAAATGTCAAAATTTGAAAACTCTCAATATATCATGGCTGGTGATTTCAACTTGGTCTTGAATCCAGATATAGATTGCTATAATTATCTGCATTTAAATAATCCAAATGCCCGTGATAAGCTTTACAATATTATGTCAGAGTTCAGCTTAATGGATTGCTGGAGGGAAAATAAAATTGAAAAAAGAGAATATACATGGTTTAGACAACATCCAATTAAGAAGGCGCGTCTTGATTTTTTCCTTATTTCTGAATATCTGTATACTGATATGAACAATACTCAAATTTTACCTGGATACCGTACAGACCATTCTCTTATTTTAACTTCACTAGAATTTGGTAAATTCAGAAAAGGATTGTCATATTGGAAATTTAACAATACACTACTAAGGGATGAAGTATATGTAAGTAAAGTAAAAAAAATAATTACAGAAACAAAACAACAGTATGTGGTTGACATGCCAGAAAATATGGATGAAATTAATGATATACCACTCAAGGATTTAAGACTGAATATAAATGACCAGTTATTTTTCGAGACTTTGTTGTTAAATATCAGAGGGCTGTCAATATCTTACTCCTCACTAAAGAAGAAATCAGAAATTAATAAGGAGGAAAAATTTTTGAAAGAAATTGAGAAAATTGAAAAACAGACAAATATTAATTATGGGTTATTAGAAAGCAAGAAAAGTGTATTGTATGAATTAAGAAAGAAAAAAATGAATGGGATATTCATTAGATCAAAAGCTAAATGGATCCATGAAGGAGAAAAACCTACACGTTACTTCTGTAATCTTGAAAATAGAAACTATGTTTCTAAGATCATGACTTCCCTAATTGCAGCAAATGGTAATACTTTAAAAACTCAAGAAGAAATTCTTGCTGAAACAAAACGTCACTATGCAGATTTATATAAAATTACAGAGACTGAAAATATATCTTTGAATGAAAAATTAGGATGTTTTAATGTACCGAAGCTTTCGGAAGATGTTAAGCAATCCATCGAGGGGACTCTGACTCATAATGAAATGCTAAACTCGCTGAAACGAATGTCAAATAATACAAGCCCTGGAAATGACGGCTTTACGGTAGAGTTTTTTAAGTTTTTTTGGAAGGATATTGGCACATTCCTTGTAAGGTCAATGAATTATGCATACTCAAATGGAGAGTTGTCAATTACACAAAGGCAAGGGGTCATAACTTGCATCCCTAAGGGGAATAAAGACAAACTGTACTTAAAAAACTGGAGGCCTATCTCCTTATTAAATGTTGCATATAAGATAGCTTCAGCATCAATTGCTTTTCGCTTGAAAAACATCTTGGAAAATGTTATAAACGAGGACCAAACGGGTTTTTTACCAGGCAGATTTATGGCCACAAACATTAGAATGCTATATGACTTATTATATTATACAGAGAAAAATAATATCCCTGGGTTACTACTCCTGATTGACTTGGCGGCTGCGTTTGATACAGTGTCATTGAATTTTATGCACAGAGTGCTAGAATTTTTTAATTTCGGTAGTTCAATACGTACATGGATTAAATTATTCTATACAAATGTTGAATCATGTGTAATTGTAAATGGACATATGTCAGAGTGGTTCTTACTTCAAAGAGGCTGTCGTCAAGGAGATGCCCTGTCACCCTACCTGTTCATTCTATGTGCTGAAGTACTTTCAATATTAATAAGAAATAACCAAAATATCAAAGGTATTACAATACATGGAAATGAATATAAGATATCTCAGTATGCTGATGATACTAGTTTGTTTCTTGATGGTACAAATAAATCACTAAAGTACACAATGTTAACCTTAAAATTCTATGCTAAACTCTCTGGCCTTAATATTAATACAGAGAAGACAATGGTTATCTGGTTCGGTTCACAAAAGAACAGTAATACCATTCTCTGTCCTGAATATAACTTGACATGGAATAATAAAACTTTCACAGTTCTAGGTGTCAAATTTACCAATGATCTATCTGAAATTGTAGACCTGAATTATGAGTTAAAAATTGAGGAAATCAAGAAACTATTTGCAAACTGGTTAAAAGAATTATTTCCCCAATTAGTAAAATAGTAGTAATTAAATCACTTGCCCTTGCAAAACTAAATCAGTTGATTTTGAGTATCCCAAATCCCTCTTTGGCTAAGATTAACAAAATACAAACTATGTTTTTCAATTTTTTGTGGAATGATTCTAGAGATAAAGTTAAAAGAAATATAATAACACAAGACTATAAATTTGGCGGTTTGAAAATGATTGACTTGAAATGTTTTATTAATAGTTTAAAGGCGACATGGTTAAGAAGACTTGTTAACTCCAATAACAAATTTAGTAATTTTATAGATAGTACTTGTCCCTATGTAAGCAGTATTTTTAAATTTGGAACAGATTTTATTAAGAGAAAACTTCATCAGGATATCAACCCCTTCTGGAAAGATGTTTTATACAGTTACTATACTCTCTCCTCAAAATTAAAACCAGAAAATAGGAAACAATGCTCGTCCATTCATTTGTGGCTGAACCCAGGAATCAAAGTTGGTAATTCAAGTGTTTGTTTAAACAGATGGATATCACATGGAATTCTGTTTGTTGGGGATTTATTAAACCAAGAGGGTGATTTTTTTACTTTTAATGACTTTTCTAATAACTTTAATATAAGAAGTAATTTCTTAGAATACAGGGGTATTGTGAATGCAATACAGGAATTCCTTGAAGTTAACGACTTTCAACATTTGCTCACGAAAATTAACTATAACATGCACATTCCTCAAAGTCTGGCAATTATTAAAAAAGATAAAAAAGGATGTAGGTCAATATATAAATTAATGCTAAATGAAGGCCACTATCCAGACTCTTTACAAAAATGGAAGAACGAATTAAGAGCCAGTACAGAACCAATTTTTTTCGAAAGTAACTCCATATATGATATGGTCCGTAAACTTACAAAAGACCCGAAAATGATATGGTTTCAGTTTAGGATAAATCATAGAATTCTTGCAACAAATTATTGGTTGAAAAAAATGAATATCATCAACGAAGATCACTGTACATTCTGTCAAGGCGATCCAGAAACCCTGATTCATTTATTTTTTGACTGTGAAGTAACAAAGCAATTTTGGCAACAGTTTCAATCTTATATCAAGAATAAATGTAATATTATGTTTCAAAACTGGACTGTGTCAGATATCCTTTTTGGTAATACAGGATTTGAATCGGTATTAAACAAACTAATTTTATATGCAAAATACCACATATATTATAGCAGGATAAAAAAATTAAGGCCTAGTATAGAAAATTTAAGAAATCAGATTGTCACCAATTATAAAATTGAAAAATATAATGCGGAACAAACTTCCAAATACAACGAGTTCGAAAAGTCATGGGAAAAATTTAAAGCCTTAGTGGTTTCAGAATAGTATTTGTCAAGGTTAAATATGTTGTCAATGCAATTGGCAAACAAAAAAAGTACATCGGAACACGTTTATTTAACCTTTTTCACGGGAACAATCCTAGAGAAATGAAACTGCGTTGAGAAATGTCTATATATTTTTTTCTCTCTCTCTCTTTGAGTGTGTGTGTATGTATGCTGAGCCGTCCACCAACAACTGAAAAACTCTTTAAATTATTTACAGATATTAGTTTGTAATGGTAAAATGGAAACCCTAGTAGTTTGCACCTAAACCTCTTTTTTAATTTGAATCTTTTTTTTCTCTGCCTACTTTTTGGTAGACTATTTCAAAAATAAGCCTACAGTCTTGAATTATTTTAGTTGCATCTAGAACAATAAACTTTCTTTAATAGATATTCTTTCAACATCAACTTATTTTTGTACATAATGTAAATAAGGGGACATATTTGAAAATGAAAGTACATTGTACACCTTTGCACATCATAGCATATTTTACTATACATGTAGTAAGCATATTTTACTTTACTATAATCTTTAATATATAAGATTGTGTCTACATTTTTTCCTTGCTGAAGTTGATTAATTAAGAAAAACAAATTCTCTAACAAAACTTAAGTAAGAATATGTTTAGAATGATAATACTGCTCAATCGGATCATTGCCGTTTTCTAAAATACACTAACCAATGATTTCTAATCGTTGAAAAGCCGTTGTCGTTAAAGTTATAGTTAACTTAAATTTCAGTATGTAGCAGTTCTGTTCTTATTGGGCATGGTTGCAGGGTAGTAAAGTCTTTTTGACTGGCTCAGTCATAAATATTTCTTTGTTAAAGCTTGACTGATATTTTTGTATACTCTGAGAAAAATATGGTTGTATAGTATTATTTACTAGGAGTTCCTCACTTGAGCTGTATTATAACTTTGAGACTGTATCTCAGTCAGCTCCTTCTCGTACTATTTTTTCTAAAAAAAAAACCTACAAAACAACATGTAATTACTATAGACATGAATTTGTTCAAAAAGACAGATCTTTTTAAGACTGTCAACAGTTTTATCAGGACAGTAAGCTTAAAAATTATATTAACATGTATTGTTTTACGTCAGGAAAAAACAACAAAAACCCCCACTCAAATCAATAGTGTTTCTGACCAGGTCTCAAAATTAGCTCTTTTTCTTTTGTAATCTGTTGATTTATATGTATATAACTTTTGTAAGGAGTAGTAGGGATGGCTCTCCGACCCCACTCTCCATGATGACGGGGATAATAAACGGGCAACTGTGGTTGCTGAAATTACAAAAAAAAATTATTATAATGAATTCATGCTGTTTAGATTAAATTAATTAGAACCAAAGCTAGAGACGAAATCGCGTTTATGTATAGAGATCCGACGACGGTCTCTCTATACGCGTGACAGCAAAATTACCATTTATAAGCCAAAAGCGGACCGCCCGGCCTAAACACTTTATAGGCAAAGGGCAGGTCCTATACCTCGTCTTTATAATTTTGAAAAAACAAGTAATTGCCATCACTGTTTGGGTAAACTGCACCCAATATCAAAAACATTATAAACTTTATCAGGGTAAACTGCACCCATTATCAATAACATTATAACATTATCAGGGTAAACTGCACCCAATATCAATAAAATAAAATTCTTTATCAGGGTAAACCTCACCCAATACATGTATCAATATAATTATAACTTATAACAGGGTAAATGAGCCTAGTATCAATGTCATTATGATTTTATCATTATACTAGTGAAGAATGCTATAGTTTTATACATTTTGTATTGTTTTGGTAAATACAGCCAACTAACAAAGCTTAACATTTCATAACATATGTACAAAGAAACTTATAAATTCTAATGTTAGACATTTGTCATTTATTAGAACATGCCATGCTCTATAAATTATCTTTTATAGCGAACTAGCAATAGGATGTATGCGATTTAGTATTTTGCGTGCACGCCACACCTTAACTTCACGAGTTAGATATAAAAGCATGTTGACCCGTCGTCGGTATCACTTCCTTATAACTGATGTTTACCGAATATATGATTTGTATGCGCTTGATTTCCATCTGCCATTGGATTTAATAGTTTCAACAAGACATCCATCTCTATACATTCCTGAAGCTCTACCGATTCGAAACGAATGAGATTTTATTCTGCCTTTTTCAAGGCCGATGAATTTCAAAGCTTTTTTGAGAACAGCGTTAAACTGAAATGATGTCAAGGGAGTTCCGTCAAAATGTCTGAAAAGCGGCCCGTCTTCGTAGGGCTGAGATTGATATCTAAGATATGTCTGAATATGTTCATAGCAAAACCTATTCTTATCTTCAACTTCAATATCAACGAAATTGCCAGATGCCCTTTGATCAGTCTTAGAACGCTTAAAATACAAACGGATTTTACTCTCGCCCATGATTATGTCATCCTTTGAGAGCAAATAGTCATCAGACTTTTTATTTGGGGAAGTGAATTCGCTTATCCTCAGTAATGCTATATAAGCCAGAGAAAAGGCAGCCGAGAACAGCATACATTCATACTGGGAACAGCAAACGCTTTTTAACGCTGAGATGAGTTTTTGCAATATGCAAACAGTTATTGGCTGTCTTAACTTATAGTTATCGCCTCTAATTCTGCGAAAACCTTCCAACATACTTTTCACTATGAAAATCTTGGTATTATCATCGAAATCATTAAGTTTGTTAACGTAGCTGATAGCAGACACGTATGAATTTATTGTCTTAAATGCATATTGTTGTAGAGACATGTATGCTATATATTCAGTGATTTGTTGTATAGTCGGGGGCCATACGAGTGGAGTATCCAGTAGTAAACAGAATTCTGTAAATGATTTGATAGCGACACTGTAACTTTTCTGTGTGTTGGAAGAAAGAGAGAAATTGATAAGTCTATCTACTTCCGGTTGAAGATGTGAAGAAATGCTGTTGGGACGTTGCATGGTTGCCTTGCTGCGCAGTGCGGCAATTCCCGAAATAGTCTCGACCACTGGAAACGACTAATAGAATCAGCAATGGTATTTAATTTTGTACCTATATGTTTGCCTTTGACCTGAATATTGTTTTTTAATATAATAAGCATGAGGTGCCTGACCAGGCCCATAACGCTTTTATTTTTCGAAGATTTTTTGTTGAGAATTTGAACTAAAAACAAAAATAATATCAAACAGGGAACGCCACGTACCAAAAACGCAGCCTCCCCAAAACGAACCCCACAGCACCCAGAAGTGCACACCACCAACACACACACACACACACACACACACACGCACACACACACACACGACACACACACACAATCATGTACACACACACATATACACTACCCAACACACACTAGCATACAAAGCAAACACACGAGGACAAAACGAACAATTAAAGGAACACAGTGGGGCACCGCCTTGGAACGGTCAGTGGCAAAAACACCACTGGGGAGCTTAAACCGGTTTATGGTGCGCACCCAACCTCACTCTTACCCCCACCATGTTCCAAAGTCACAGGACAGTGTAAATAAAAGTAATCCCTGCTAGGTGAATCTCTAACACACGCAATGGAAACAAAAGGCATGGTATGTAAAACACAAAAATGCTCGTGTATAAATATATAAAAAGCAAACCTTGAGAACCAAAAAACGTATGTACTCAATGCCTTTGCAGAAGGCAGAGCACCAAGAGAAACACCCTTAAGGGCCCGACGAAACAGGCCAGAGGACAGAAATCAAAACAGTTTCGTCCCAGTGGGATTTAAAAACTGCCCATCACAGAGTCCTCCCCCTCTTCCGTCAGACACAATCAAAGAGGGAAGCATAGCGTCCAACTGTAAACGGGTTGAACACCAAACATGCGGTGTGTCTCAAAACAGTTGGGTCGTAACCTCTTTTAACAAAACGTTTTATAATTTTAGCAAATACAGTTGGAAAATTGCCATGACCCAAAATCTTACGAAGTTTGTAAACCACATCCCCATAAAAATCGGGTTTTGAAATACCTTCTCGCAGAAGAGTCTTTAGATTACTATTGAATTTCAAAACCAAATCAGAATTACGATAGTAAAATTTAGCAAAATATTTACGCAATTTGTAATAACGGTAGCCCTGTTGAAGAAGTTTATTTGTAATATATTGATTACGTTCATTGAAATCCTCAACATAACTACACGCTCTGGCAAACCGAATTAACTGAGAAATGTATACCCCATAAGAAGTAGCGTGAGGTACATCCCCATCCAAATGGGGGAAATTTACAATACTAAAATTAAAATCATCCCTCTTGTCATAAATTTTGGTATGTATAATATTGTTATAAATAGAGAGATGTAAATCTAAAAATGAAGCACCAGTATCCAAATTGTTAGTTTTAATTAACTGGAGTTCACGGGGATAAACAGTGTCCACCAATTGACCAAAAAACGGGTTATCCATATTAAGAATATCATCCAGATAGCGTGATGTATTATTAAAAGCAGTGATAATGTCTGCCTGCGTGTCTGGAGAAAGACTCAACATAAAGTCTCTTTCATAACAATATAAAAACAAATCTGCGACAAGGGGTGCACAATTTGTTCCCATGGGAATACCGATTACTTGTCTGAAAACTGCATTCCCAAACCTTATATAAATGTTGTTCAATAAAAAGGAAAGGGCTTTACAAACTTCGTCACAGGTCCACATAGTATAATGTTTAACAATACAGCTAGTAAAAAAAGCTTTATCGAAATTGCAGGCGAGAAATGTAACATTCTCCCTGGCAAAAGTCTTTTGAATTAGGGCAGTTAGCTTGTCATTTATCAAATTATGTGGTAAAGTGGTATACAGAGTAGAAAAATCGTATGTACTGACTGAAGTTACTTTGTAATTATTAACTTTAAACTTATCCAGGATTTCGCCAGAATTTTTGATCGACCAAAATAAATGTTTACCAGAGTTTTCGTATACTTTATCACAATATCTTTTCACGTGGGCTTTTATAGCAGTTAGGCAAGATGTTAATAGTTTTGAAATATTTGTAGTGGTACAAGAGCTTGAATTAGCGATGAAACGAGCTTTATATGGTTGTTTATGTAATTTAGGAATCCAGTACATAGTAGGAAGTTTAATATGTTGATCATCTATACGAACTTTCAAATTAGAAACTTCACTGATGTGATCAGTGACCACATTTTGTTCAACGGAAGGACTCAATATATAAGCTTTAGTGCTATTTAGTTCGTTTTGTAAAACATTAATATAATGTAGGCGTCAAATGATGATAATATTGTTGGCCGCCTTGTCTGCTGGAACTAAGACATACTTAGAATGAAATTCTAGGATTTCCTTTTTCAGATGTCTTAAAGTAAACTTGGGTTTTGATGGAAGTAGGTGTTCATTTGTTTGGTAAAATTTTATACGAGAATCGACAATGTTAAAAATACTTCGTTTCCAAGACGTTAATGCATTTGGATCAGCATTCAGATAAAGACTCGTTATCTGATCTTAACATAATCTTTTTGTTTTGCATACTCGCTCCCCACAAGTGGAATGCAAGAACGATAGGTACCAGCTCTAGGTATGTTATGTCACGAAACAGATCGCTGTCCCAATTATCAGGCCATTTAAAAACGCACCATTCACCTTTAAAATAGCAGCCACAACCGAAATTCCTGTTGCCTGAAGAGTCTGTATACAGCTCAATAAAAGTGTTTTCCAACCATTCGCTCTCATTAAAAATTGAAATTCCATTAAATTCGTTTAAAAATGTTAACCAGACGACAGCGTCGTCGTACATTCCTTTACTCACTCGGATGAAGTGATGCGATTTTTTTGCCTGCGACATTGCGTCATAAAACCTGCGCAGAAAAGCTCTTCCGGTGGGGATAGCCTTTGCTATAAAATTGAGTAAACCGACAATAGACTGAAGTTCGGACAAACGTATCTTTATTAAAGACATTAGGCGTGAAATTTCGATTGTTGCTTTATCAATCTTTTCGTCGGGTACTCTAATTGTTTGATTTTCTGCATCAATGTCTAGACCTAAATATGTGATAACTTTTACTGGTCCTATAAGTTTTTCGGGACACACTCACTCTGAAATAGCAGTGAAAGGTCTTGGCAATTATCAAAGGTAGGGCCTGCCATGAAAAAATCATCTAAAAGATGTGTGATATTTTGTGTACCCGACTTCGTTTTTATCAACCATTCTAAAGAGGTGGCAAATTTCTCAAATATAAAGCATGCACTAGCTGAACCTTGGGGTAACATCTTTTGTACCCAGTAACCTTCCTCTGACTTAATGCCGAGTAAATCAAAATCTGCCGGTCTAATAGGACATAAATTGAAAGCAGACTTGATATCAGCTTTACAACAGAATGCGGTTTTTCCTATAGTTTGAAGAATAGTTACGGCTTGATCGAACAGAGCGTATTTCACATGTCGAAACTCTGGCTCAATGAATTCGTTAACGCTATGTCCCGCCGGAAAAGATTTATACGTAAGTTCGAAATAGGTGGCCTCTCAAATGGACCCGCTATCCAGCCTAGTGATTTATCGTCCTTTAATTTTGCACTTAAAACATGATTATTCAGTTTTGCAGACACGAGATTTTCTGAAATTATCGGTATTCTTGGCCCGGAATAATTTAGACTGAAGCCATGTTTAAAACCAGACAAAATAAATGAAGCTTCTTGTTGATCATACCCCCTTAACTCTTTTTCTAAAATATGAATATTAATTGGTGTTGAACCTAGGTCCCATAAATCGTCTAGGTTGGGACGGCCTTGGTGCGGCTTGCGGAGGAGTGTGCCTGAAACGAGTACCGTTAGGTCTTACAGTATGCCAAGGTGCAAAAGGAGGAGTACTCTACCAAGTCTGAGACACATTAGCGTAAGGTTGCCATGGCTGAAGCGTGCTAGTATAACTTGGCAATGACTGAACACCCTTGGCATGACAAGAAAGAGCAGGATGATTCCCAGAGCATTTCAAGCACTTATGCATGTATGAACACATTCTGTTTATACAAAAACCTTTGTTGTTAAAGGAATAACATCTCTTTGATGGAATTACCGAAGTGACCGAAGTACCTATTCGAAGTATTGGTTCCATGTACATAGTCCAGAGCTGGGGATCAACCGCCTCCCATTTTAGAGTTTCATTTATAGACATTTTTAATCTGAATTGCCTATCATAAGAGGACCATCCCGTATGTTTTTGGGCTGCTTGTCTGACGTTTGCAACATATTGCAACAGATTGCTTATTTCAGAAGGATGTTTTTCGATGAAAATGGAGATGAAAATGTGGAAAGCATCAGTCCACCTATCGATATTTTCCAGAATTGTAGGAGACGACCCATTAGTAGATACAACCAATTCGCCATTAACAATCTGAATTTTTTGTTTGTTATCGGTTTGAGGTTTTGGGAGAAGTTGATGTAATTCTATAAAACTGTTAGACCATATCTTCTCTTTCAGTTGTGTAGAAACATGTGCCGTTAAAATGTTTGAATATTGAAAAGACGAACCATCTGTTTCGTTTCTGGTTTTCGATTTGTCCTTAGGTGGCGTATCATTCTTGTCTGTGGTGGCTCTTGTCCTTTTGGCTGACACGATATCGGCGAAACTCTCACTGCCCGGCGTTTTATTTTTGCGTTTAGGCATCTCAGCAGTCAGTAAGTATGAAATTTTAAGTAGCAGAATTTAAGAGTGTATAAAACATAGTTATACATGTAGTTCGAAATATGGAATCGATAATCTGAAACGATGGAACATCGATATAATCGATCGGAAGAGTAAACGCAGTGATCTCCCTTAAAGTTAAAACTGAATGGTCACTGCTAGGCAGGAAAACTCTTCATCAACCTTCTCGTCGCCATAATAATCATTATCCTAATTTCATTTTTCACTATATCTTAGACTACGTCACGCTAAGTCCTACATAGCTATCACGTGGTGATTGATTCTTGACTGATATGACTCATTTTCCTAATAGATTCTACTTAAATATAATTATTTTTTATTTTTTTTTTTATTGAGTTACCAGTAAACAAAATGAGTTATAAAATGTGTAAAGTAGGAAATATTTTTATAAAATTTGAGAATACAAAATCATTTTTCTACCTTCTAGTTCAAGCTCTGCGTTGGAAAGAATTTGAAAACGGCGTGGCACCGAGTATATATAGTGTTCTAAAAATAGCTCGCAGACTTTCATTACGTCATGATATAGCAAAAAAAAGAATTGATACTGCCGAATTAGGAAAATGCAGATGCCTTCTGTGTAAAATAAAGAGGTTTAATCTCTAGCGATTAAACTCTGTATTATACATCAAACATTCATTCAGGCCACACCACTGGAAGGTGCTTAATTACTTGAGCATATTAACTTTCTTAGTATAACTTTAAAATAACAGTTTACTGCATTTATCTAAAATATGTTTCATATCCTGCAATAAAAGTAAAATGTCATTATTATATACAATAGTTTATAAAACAACAGGAAATAAGTTATAAATCAATTATCTGTACAAATCAATAAAATTTATGGTTCTACTATTGTACTACATATCAAGTCTACTGACACGCTGCTGGACCTAATCAGAGAGGATTAAAACTGGTAAGGCGCAATAAAACGATTAAGATATTTGACCACCTGCGGTTTGGGGGGGGGGGTCACTTATGAAGGACATTGTCTTTTGAATTGTCTTTAAACGAGAAATTCGGTCAAAAAGTGGTAAAAGGTTTTTTTTTGATTTAGGAGAGGTCATATACAAATGAGCGAGCATCGGCATCATTTCTTATATTTTCACCATGTTCAAATAGGTCCAAATTGAATTTATCACAAGATTTTGTTCCAACGATCTCCATGTATTTCTACCGTAACTAAATCAAAAATCTCCTGGATTTCTTTTTTGCTTTCTTATTCAGATTACATCACTAAAATGTCCGCCTCCTTGGTCAACTGGTTAGAGTTTCTGACTTGAAATCAATGTAACCTCTCATAGACTGAGGGTAATGGCTTTGAGTCCTGCTACCCGCCAGGTCTCTTTATGTGAGAGAGAGTGCAGTTTCTTACGGAAGAAAAGAGTATAGATTTTTGTACTGGTACTTCTCAAAACGATGATTAGGTAACCTGCCTGTTAAATTGAGCTAAAATTCTGTTGGAACGGGCGTGAAATTTCTACCACAACATTCTGCTGTAAATTATGCTTCGAACATAGGAATGGCATACATTTATTTGAACTCAATATGAGCATTGGCAGTTAAAATATTTATTCACTTACCAGCATAATTAAGTTGTAGCTTTACATTGCTACACAAAAAATACTTACACATAGCCGCCATGTGTATGCCGCAATATTGCTTGACTTTGAATACAGTTTTTAACAAATAAACTGTTTGCATAAGATTTGTTATACTAGAATTTCTGTATTACCATCACGTTCAAAATCAAAACAAAACTTTGCGAAATCATGCAATATTTACGATCCACAGCTTGAACTGATTACTGTATAGCTTCACTCGTGAAACCGGCTAAAAAAGAACTCTTTTAGCAATACTTTTAAGCACATGTCCGTGTCCAATCTAATCAATAAATACCACCGAAACACACAAAATAAAAACAAAACAAATTGGGCGTTATTGTTGTTTTTCCTTGTTACACAACACTTGCATTGATACACAGGTACAGTTTTGACACTGCTGAACAGCCGGGCGAACTACAATATATCATTTATGTGATATCATATGTAAAATTCGTCAGTATTTTACCAAAATTTCCTTTCTGTCGTTGATGTTCATCAATTTAGATTATCTTAGATGCCATTTTTTTTAAAAACAATCTGAAAGTTAAAGGACCACCGATGTCAACTTAATATTAAAGTGAAATCGGCACTCGAAAATGTTAAGCTTAGAAATTTTAAGGATATTACTTATGGAAATTCTTAAAATCTAAGACAAAAATAGGAAAATCGAAGGAAAATCTTATAAACTAAAGGGAATATTTTACTATGATGGTTTATGGATACGGGCCCTGATATTGAATAGTAATGTAACCTGCTGGATATTTTAGGTTTAATTCAGCTAAGAAATTGATTATGTTGCGAAATTCACATTGATTTGTTATCTAATTATCACTTTGCGTGTTTTTTTACAAATGTGTATTGTATTATTGTCCAGTACATTTGATGGAATACTTGTTTATATTATATTGCAGAGAATCGGCATAGTACGGCATATATGTAGTACTGGCCATAGATTGAACTTCATGTATATGAGAAATTAATGGTAGAAAAGAGTGCATCAGTTGAATCCCAAGTCCCTTACAACTACTATTACAGTGGCTAAATTTTGAGAAAATAAAAATGATGTGTATTATTGACAGGGTTACTAGACATACTAATTTATAAAATGAAAAAAATGACTTATGCTTTTCAATACAAATATTTAGCATAGTGGTTCGTACATTGTGAATAAAACATTAAAGAAAAGCTTCAATCAATGTTATATATTTCTTTAACCAAAAGTTTGATTTGAAATAAACCTTTTCAACTGTAAAAAAACAGTTGTATAGGAAAATTTATTTCTGCAAATATATTGTGTTCAAGTTATAACAATATTGCGTAATATTTCTATGAAACCACAGATCAAATATTGAAGTAAATATTGTTTTAATTTTCTCATTTTTTGGATAAAAGTAATTCTTTTTAAAACATACAACAGGAAATAAGCAACTAATCAAATTATCTTTAGATATCAGAACAATTTATTGTCTAATTATTTGACCAAATGTCTTGTCTTCAGACACCAAATCACACAGGGTCTTATCTGACAATGGGTCATAGAACTTTCAGCGCTAGAATTCCTGCGGTTTAAAGGCCAGGGTTTATTTCAGTGAAATACCGGCCGGCAGGCAATTAAGCATATAAGGAGTGTAGGGAGGAGCTTTACTACCTAGCAGAGAGTTAACAAAACTTTGTAATGTGGTCACGTAAACACAGAAATCGTCTGCTCGATGCCGTGATGTGCAATTTCAGAATGAATAACATAACTTACTGTCGACTTGTGTGGGCTTTAGGTGAAAGTCACTTCAATAAATTTAAAGTTAACTTTCAGTTATTGCAATGTTTTATTGAAGAATTAAACATTAGGTTAATATATGTTTCTCATGTACATTTTCTTTATGTATATGAGTGCTTTACATTTGTTGTAAATAGATTTTCGTCTTTCGAAAGTGAGACAATGGCCAACTACATGTAACTATATCAGGGAGATATCATTTATCTAGATACACACCAGGAAGGAATGTCACTTAATTAGTTCTGATAATGCCATTAGTTTTGATAAACATTCAAGGTTATTATTCTATGAAGAGTAAGTTTGACGAATGAATATTGTGAAAAACCATACCTAGGTCATTCATGGGACAATGAATTCATACCACATAACATTCAATTATGGGATGGAACTTATTACAGCTAATTATGCATAAAACTTATATAATATAGAACTGTTCTTCACGAAACATTACATGTGGAATTGTCCCGCCTTATATCAATGTGTGTGACTCATATAACGACTGTAATAATATTAGCTCTCAGCCAATGGAGAAGCTGCCAATCATTGTAGAGGCAAATTCAAATCTTGAAGCAGACAACACAATATTTTTTCCTGGAAGTCACACTTTTAGACAACCAATGAACTTTATTTTTTTCATATTTTATGACATTTATGCTAAAGAACATTTGTGCTAAATTTCAAACAAATCTGTACCTTAATTTCATTTAAATTTTGATTTAAAACTTTTAAAGTTGTTAGCTCTGTGTATGCAAAGCAAGTGGCCTTTTCTCTGTCTGAGCCCTTTTTTATAGTTCTTTCCCGGCCTTTAAGGGGTCACTTATAAAATAGTGTTTAATTCCCGTTAAGTTTTTGATTGATTATAGAACAATTATATTAAATATAGAAAAGAAGCAGATAAATATTATTATTTTGTTTGTAATTGTTGGCAACTAAACCCTTCATTTGATTTAGTTTTTTTTCCTTGGAAAACATCTATTTTTTCAAGTTCTTGTAGCAAACATGAGTAGCATAATGGACTAAGTATATACATTTTGACTATTCTAACCGATATTTGGAAAGAAATCTAAAAGACATTTTACATCTACAGAGTAGGTATAACTTTGAAACATACAACAATTGGTAGACTTGTATGAAACTTATATTTCATTTTCCTCTTATCTCTAGTCATCTACTTTCGTTATATCTCTCAACTTCATGAAATATCTTTTCCAAATCAGGATCTGCTCAGTCAACACTTTGATAAAAAAAACAGCTGACTAAACAAAAATAGGAGTTTTTCTTAAAGAAGCCTATATAAAATCAAGTGACCTCTGGGCGGGGTCTATTTTGACTTGCGGTCATAACCTGAACAATTTTGGTACACTTCTACTAGTCAATACTACATGCCAAGTATATAAGCTCTATGCCTTGTGTTTCAGAGAAGGAGATTTGTAACATTTTTTATAAATAAACCTATGTAAAATAAAGAGACCCCGGCCGGGTTCAATTTTGACCCGGGGGCCATAATTTAAACAATCTTGGTAGAGGTCTACAAGGCAATGCCTCATGCTAACTATCTAAGCTCTAGGCTCTGTGATTTGAACACTTTTGGTTGAGATCCATGCAGGTCACATCCCTGTCAATTTTCATCCACATTGATTTGGATTAATGAAGAAATGAATGTGCTAGAGTGTGAACAGTAACGCATTGCAACGGTCATTACTCTGAAAAGATCTCTTCAAGCCTATAATTAAACTCATTCGAGATCTTATAGCCATACACAATCAGTGTAAAAAGGCTTAAGATTAGTGAAGAAATGAATGTGCTAGAGCGTAAGCATAGTTAAATATAGCAATTTTTGCTAAAGCAGGGGCCATAACTCTAGAATAACGAATCTGATGATCAAGCCTATGATTTATCATCCATGATCATTGAGTCATACACATTCTTTTTAAATATGTATAGATTTGGTGAAGAAATGAAGGGCCTAGAGTATTACATACAGTGTAGACATATACATTGTGTTCAATTTTCATTATGATTGTCTCAAAAAATCTAACCCAAAAATTAATGCTATAGTGTAAACAAACTAATTGTGGACGTAAGGACGGACGTACGACGAACTGCGTGTAGTTGAAGGTATTTATGAAAAAAATGGGGAAATAAATCCTACAGAAATCATTTTTGCATGTGTGATATAGCTTAAAACGACCTTACATACGATTATCTACTTAACTCTGCTTGTGCGAAATCCACTTTTTGGGGTAAAAAAATAAAAAGAAACTGAAATCCGCTCAAAACTTTTTTCTATATCATCTGCAAAGATAAAACTTTGCACTATTCTAGTTCATTGTATAACCTGGCACAGATTTCACAAACATACTCATTATTATACTCAGTTTATTTCAACACTTATCATTCTCTTGCATGTTTATTCCTTAAAGAATTCAAGTTTGCCAGAATAGTATTAACCCATTTATTGCATTTATATACACCTGTCAGTATGTGTGAAGGAAATATTGTTTAATACATGAAACAAGTAATTTATATATTAAGTAAAGTCTTAAAATTCTACAATTGTACATAAATGAATATATCGCTATATTTGACTTAGACGATCGTTTAAAATGACATATCCTTATATTTAGTGATAAGTTGACATGAAAATAACGTACTTAGCTGAGCAATTACTCGTGAATTCGGGGCCTTTTATCAAGGCACGCACCCATGTCAGTAAAAAACGGAAATATGGCTGCCAAAATCTAAGATGGCCGCCCAAAATATATCTTAGTAATATTAAGCCTTATTTCGCATTAAAATTATGCATACTTATACTTTATTCATTACTTTTTTAGGCCACACCAAATTAATTACTTGGTCAACGGATTTCCCGCTCCATTATTTTTCAAAATCGAAAAAAAAATTTTTTTTTTTTTCAATTTGAGCTTCCGCCCGCATCAATTTTATAAACCAAGACCAAACATTCAAATCGGCCTTTTTGTTGCGGAGAACTCGTAAATTTAGTACTTTCAAACCTACAATTCGATTATAAACGCCAGCAGAACATGTTCCCGCTACTTTATTTGTATAATCATGACTACCATATTGTCAAAATGGCAGCCACCAGTATGAAAATTGTCGGTGCATAGAATGACCGAAAAACGTAAAAGACCGAAAAACAGTTTATGAAGACCGAAAACAACTTATTTTTTAAAAGAGTATATATAACTTACAGTTGAAATGAAGAAATTTGTAAATATTGTATTACAAATCAAGTTAAAGATCGAAAAACAAATATTGCAGACCGACTGAGATTAGCACTCCAGATTTTGTAATGGATGCAGCACAGGAACTTATCAAAACAAACAAAAAGTATTCATTACATACAAATTCCTTCATTTATTTAATACTTAAGTTATAAACCGTACATTATCTTTGGAAACAAAGTTGTTTTCGGTAAAGATAAATCATGTTTCGGTTCTTTTTCAGTCTTTTTTTGTATTTTACGGTCTTTTTCGGGCATTCTATGCACCCAAACAAATTTGTTGTTAACATAAACCAGGGAAGCGTCGGTGGAAGACGAGTTGCTGTCCAGACAGACAACTCGGAAACATTTAAAGACATTTAGTGTGCCCTCTGTGTAAAAATTGTATTGATAATGGCGCTGAGGCTAAAACTTTGGGAAGGAAAATATCAAGAAACTAGCAAGTTTTTAGCATTGTGAAATTGAACAATTATCTCTAGTCAAAACACTTATGGTCAGAAGAAATGCAGTAAAAGAGCATATGCCTTGACATAACTAAAGAAGTTGTTCTGTGGGTTATTTTGATATGACTAACAAATTGGTTTCATTACAAAGTGTTTGGGCATAAATTGAAATACACAATAGTCTGATCGTTTATTACATGATAAAATTGTTTCTCTTTCAAAAGACTTGTTGTATTGGCTGTACATGTATGTAAGAAAACAAAATATGGTCTTTTTAAAAGAATAAAAATATTTTCTTGCAAGAAACACTTTATTATACCCCTGTAAACTTAGTACTGGCGTATATAGGAGTCACTTTGTGGTCTGCACCTTTTTGGCAGTTTATATTTAAGGTGTCTGTAGCTCTTTTGTAATCTATTTCCAAGTCTTTTTTATCTGTTTTGACTCAAAATTTAATTTTATTTAGTCGGAATGCGCTAAATGTCACAGGATAAGAAAAAATGTGAACCTTGACCAGGATTCGGGCCCATGGACTTTCGCTTGCAAAGATGTTTTACCGTATGCTCTCCCGACTGAGCTAACCGGCCACTTGTCAATTTTGTCCCTAATAGTATTTATATATGTATCGTGGCACGTACATCAGGGAAACAAACTTAATCCTTGTTTTTCTTATTAAATATGTAACTCGTATCGGTGACTGTCATTTATTTGCCGAGAAAGTAGAAATACTCTACACTTATAATTAACATTAGTTTGGCGGTAACAACATATTATATTGATAGGTAAGAATTATTTACGTACTTAAATTGTTAACCAATTTAAGAAAACTGAAAATGCAAGAGTATTTTATTGTCTATTCTCTTTCGGTATTGTCCAGAAAAGTTCCCAACATCCGGTCAAATGCGAGCTTAATATGGCTGCGCCGAAATACTAAGTAAAGGCAACTTCTTGTCGATATATTTCCAAACAAGAAGACACAGTGTTATTACAAAAGTTTTGCCAAAAACTTAGGAGGTTGAAAGGAAAATGACAAAACAAGAAAAATGAATTTCATCACTTTAAGAGCTCATTTAGATTATTAAAACTGAATCCAGGATGAAAACTAAATTTTACTTTATAGCTATTTTGCTAACAATGAACTTAAACCTAATGCGTTTATTTGTGATCTAATTTCCTGAATCTATAAAATTTGTTAATTGTAAAAGTATTTTTAAAATCATTAGCACCACATGCTCTGGTCACTGTCTGCAACTGTGATAAGAATCTTTTATACCTGTGCAATCGAAGTGATTGCATTACTTATTAGGAAATATAACTTTATATAATTCACAGACCGGCTAGTGCGGGAGCTGTGATCATATGAAATCTTAAAAATGTATTACAGATTCTCTTGCTTGATTTTAAATAATTGCTTCAAAATATTGCAATGATACGTTTTTTCGTTTTAGATCATATGGATGTGTGACTATATGTCAAATGGAGGAAAGTTCATCGTGTTTAGAGAGGGCGCTTACCTCTACAGTTCCTTTAAATAGCCTGACGTGTAAAAAGACTCTCGGATTTGTGCTTTTGCTAAATGTTTGTTTCCTTTTAGTTTACCTTATACCCGGTCAGTACTTCATTGATGATGTAAAGTCACGAGAGAGCATCGGTAAAATAAATCCAGAAATTAGGCTTCAGACGTTCTGCGAAAGTATCAAGACTTTGAACCCTCAGCTCATGACTAGCGCCGTCCAGTCAACAGCATGGTCAACAACTTTCCCGGGATCAGGACGTATACTTGTAAATATTCAAACGTTTAATAGAAAGAAAATTCCTAAATCAAATGGCAATGATATCATTTTGGTTTTTGCAAAACAAGCCAAAGGAGACGGATGCGTTCCAGGAACTGTTATTGATAATAAAAATGGTTCCTATACTGGCATCATACAGATTTTCTGGCTGGGACCTACTGATGTTTACGTTAAATTAGCTTCCACTGTGGAAAACACGTGTCTCAGATTTAAAGCCCTTCAGAAATATGGCAATATCGTTTACACGTTAACAAAGCCTTACGGACTGAGGGCTATATTTATCAGAAACCACACAATGGAAATAACACCATGCAATACAAATAACTTTATTTATGGAAGTATAAACGTATGTAACTTTACGACATTGAACGGTAGAATGTCGTGGTTCTGTGGAAATCCAACAAAAGACAATCTCAACTGTTCAGATTTAAATTCATTTTCTGACGGGCCATTTAATCGCGCTGTCGATACAGTGAGTCAAAAAGATAAGATAACGTACCCTGGACACGGGATGTTCAAAGCGACTATGGCACTTAACGTCCGGACTAAATCAACAAGAAATACAACGATATATTGTAATAAAAGAAATCCGTCAGATTCTTGGACAGAACTATCACCGATAGGATATTATTTCAAAAGGCACTGGGTACCGGCTAACTGTCGTGCATCTATCAAACACACGGTTAAGAATTACCGATCATGTCTTAGAAATAAGACTCTGATAATGCTAGGGGACTCAACAGTCAGACAATATGTGAATTACTTTATGAGAAGTATTCTTGATTTAAAAACAAATATTGGTAAGAGGTCAACATTTGGACTAAACTTTGACACCTATCACGGACATAATACCTTTACAAATTATGGGATAACTATTATCTACAGAAAACAGGCCATGCCATTAGTTTTCTCTGGTCATAATATTCCAATAAATGACATTTTGTCTTTTCCGCAGATTCTAGACTCGATAGCAATGAGCAATATATCAAGCAGTTCCATAATAGTACTTTTAAACTATCACACACATTTTTCTGCGTTTCCTCCTGTCAAATATCGGGAGCGTCTTAAACATTTAACACAAGCCATAAAGCGATTCCTAGAAAGAAAGCGCTCAGCAAAGGTGTTTTTCAAAGGTCCGTCATTTTGTATTTCAAGTTCTAGGGGGGTGGATGCACGAGTATCTTTACTGTTTGAGGAGATTGTAAAAGAAGAGTTTGCCGACATTATGGATAGAGTGGTGTATTTGAATGTTTGGGATATTGCAGTAGCACATAATGTACAAGATGTCCATCTCCAAGGCAATGCTTTGATTAGTCAGATAAATCAGTTAATGGCCTACATATGTTGATCTTAAACTGTATGTACCGAACACTAAATTGAACTTACAGAATACGTGTAAATACTATTACATAATTCAATTCAACGAATCTCAAGACATACGGTAAATGGTCAAAGTTTGTAAACATCAGTGTTATCCAGCAACACGAACTTTTCTGGGCTGTTACTTTATATGATAACAAAAGCAGGATGCAACAGAAGCAGGTTAAAACCATTTTGTTAGATCCGTTAAGAACTATTTCAATCAAATCGTAACATAAAAACAAAAATTGAATAAGCTTTTACGTCAAAAGTAATGAAAGAAAATTGCTGAACAGTGTATCAATGCAAGAATATTAACTTTCTAGTAATTTCTGATTAATTTGATGTTAAATTGAAGTTAAATTGTTGACGGAAGGAAGAAAAACTGATGATGAAAATTAACGGCGATTAAACCGGAAGTGAACGGAATGATAGCTCTAACATATTTAACCTCAACGAGACGAGAGAACTACTACGAAGACTTAAATCAACAAAGAGGGAAAGTGTAAATGGTGAAAATGGAAGCGAAAGAGATGTTATAATGATATCAGAAAGCGGCTGTGAAGGAAACACTTGTGAAGTAAGTGAAGAATGACAAATTTCTCATTTACCGAGCAGAAAAATCTCTAATTTTAGAAGTGATGGAAAATCTTGTCTCACACAGGGTTATCCCACACTCCGCGTGCACATCACATAAAATTCGAAAATGACTGTAAAGTTTTTATTTTTGAAATAAACATAAGGTTATGGGTATTCATTTTCTTAGTTAGATCATTTCCTATCCATCTATATCAGTTTTGAAGTAAAATTCGAGAAAAAGTTGATTTTCATTTTTTCATCCCATCCTGTATTTACACTTATTGTTTCTTACTTGTGAGAAAATGCGATTCAAACGGTGAGAAAATAAATCTACCATGTCCATTGAGATATAGATAAGGAAATCCCACCCTCGGGTTGAGATACATCCAAAAAAAACTCGGCTGAGCCTCGTTTTTGGACGTATCTCAACTCTCGGTTGGATTTCCTTATCCACAACTCATGAACATGTTAGATTCTCTATTTCTCTCAATGAAGACAAAGCAATGAAGAAAAAGTAAAATCCACAGAAAATGAACATATTTGTTCTCAATATTGGCACATAGGAATCGTCAAAAGACGCCACTCGGAAATATTCTTCTGTGAACTCTATAGATATATATATACATTCCTATTCATGATAAGAAGTGAAACGAGGTTGAATAAAAGTACAAAGTGGCAGACGGTAAATGTTACTTATATACATTGAATATATATAATACCACTTCATCTTGTTTTATAAACGGGAAAAATGCCGAATCACTTTTTCAGTTCAGACGTACCAAACAATATTCGAAATAGTAAACTCTGGATTAATGTATGAAATCTATGGAAAAAACAACTAATGAATTACATGGAACAAAATTCATCGCCCAACTTGTCTTCACAAAGAACTTATTTTTCAAGAATAGCTGTGACTACTGATGACCCGGATACTTCTCAGTAGTATTGATAACGCTGAATATGACATATCTGAAACAAGCCCAGCAATTTCATCTACTGATGATGCGGAACGTCAAGTAGAACCTCTAAAAATGGAGAAATTGGAATCGGAAACAGATCATGTCCAGATAAATGATAACACTTTCTCAGATAATAATGATATGTGTTACAAAGGTTGTTTACTTCTGTGATTGAAATGATGGATGAGTTAAAGACGCATGTGCAAAATTCGACCAAATAGCTAACTCGCCTCTTTGACGAAATAGGTAGAATTAAGAAAAACATCTCAAAATTCAAATACACTGACCCAAAATGAAAACTTTACAGGTTTATAATGGGATTTACTATGTATGAGAAAGAAACACCAATATCTCACAATGCAGGAGGCGGAATTCAATCATTGGTAAGAATTTTAAACTTTATCAGTTGGGGAGTGAGTTTATCCAAACAAAAATTAAAAATTATTATCATCCAATCTGTCAGATTTAAGGTAATAACTTCACCTATATATTCAATTCAAAGGGAGATAATTTGAGAATTTTAATCTTTGGAGTCTCAACTCTCACTTTTGCATTGGGTTTTCACAAAGCATTGTTGATAAATGACTTTAACTTTTCGGCCTATTATTGCCTTTGTTATTTGTCTTATTTTATAGAGTCAGAGTGAAATACATTGATTTAATATTGTGTTAAGTATTTTAATAATAAAGGTGTAAAGTTTTAATTTTGGGTGAGTATATTTAAGCGGACCACATATAGAAGTTAAAGGAAAAATCTGAAATCATTATACTGAATGTACATTCAAGCGACAACATTCAATCAGTTATAAATATTTTAAAATCTATTTTCAATACCAAAAACAGGGAATAATGCCCTGTAACCATCAACAATATGTGAAATAATGCGGGACCAAACATACCGAAAGCTACTGGAGCCATAAAGTCATCGATAATCGGTAGTATACCGGCTGCTCTTACTGTCACACAGACACATCAGGAGTGAAATAAAGCAATACTCATTGGTGACTGTTGAGCAAGGACGGAAGGCATATGCAATCATCTATTAATTTCTCAAGCCAGTGACTGGAAAAATGTATGATAAATGTAGGCGGAAATGACGCTGCTGCCAATGCCGATTTACAGAAATTGTGCGGATAGTTAGAAGGATCAGAGAAGCTTGAGTGATCTCCCTTATAATGGACACGTCTTAAATTTGCTCTGACTGTTTCTTCAAAATTTTGTGCGTTTAAAGGTTTTTAAAGGACACCTTTTGTGGATTTTGGGATTAAATACCATGGTTAGTGTGTTTCTAAGTCTCTGTAAAAAAACAGTTTAAGAAATATCGTTAGGAAATATAAACATTATGTAAAGCAGAAGGTTTATGAGATCGCATGGGCGCAGCCATTGTGTACTGAATCATTACATATTATCGATGTTTTCGTGAAAAGTGTAGAACTGGATTAAAACAGGTCACGCCAAATTATTTCAAAAGTACAGTTAACGACAAGAGAAATGGCAGACAAAGACCATCAAACTAAACAAATTAAAAAGCGGGGGAGATTGGATATTAGTAGCAATAGTGAACTAGATTTAAGCGTAAATACACCTCCAAAAAGAAAAAACAGTAAAAAGAAATCCACAAATGAAGATGATCTTTCCAGTATTCAAAATGAACTGAAACAAATAAACTTAAAATTATCAAATGTCATGGAAAAAGACGATGGAAACATTAGACAAATGATTAAAGAGATTATCCAGCAAATGAAAGAAGAATTAACAAAATCTACTGAAAAGAAAATCGAAGTCCTAGAAGGCAAATTGTTTGAAAAGGACCAAGAAAACGACAAACTGAAAAATGAAGTAAAACAATTAAACGAGAAAATACAAGCACACGAAGAAGAAAACGATACCCTTAGACACAAGATTGACAGAAAACACAATGAAACAATGGCACTAATTAATGAACAAGAACAATACAGTAGATCAAATAACATCAGAATCAGTGGTTTAGCCGAAAATGAAGTAGAGAATGCAAAAAATGACGCCTACGAAACTACAAAGACAGTAATTAAAGAACTTAATAAATACATACCAAATTTAAAGATAACAGAGTATGACATTGACATTGCACATAGACTAGGAAAGAAACAAAAAGGCAAGCGGAGGTAAGTTATCGACAAGTTCGTATCAAGATTCACGAAAGTATTCGTGATAAAAAATATTAGAAAGCTTAAGGGAAGCAAACTATTCATATCAGAGGACCTTACTAGTCTTAATCATCTTGTTCTGAGAAGTGTGAAGCAGAAGTTGCCTGATGAAGTAAACGCCGCCTGGTCTGTGAATGGAAAAATATTTTTCGAGAACAAGGCGGGAAACATCCATCATGTGAAATACAAGGAATTCGATCACTGGATAGAACTACCATGGCCGATAATAGATGAGAACAATCGCAATCAACAAGAAAACAATCAGAACAATGTCCAAGTAGATATGCCAAACATGAATTAACTACTGGTACCACCAGATCAAAAAAGTGTGCCGTAACTGTAACATCGACACTTTTATGTCATGTCATATCATAGAAAAGTATAAGATATATCGTGCTTTTTGAATGTGTATCGGTCTTTTCTACTTTTAAAGGTGTAAAGGTTGAATTTCATTTTTTGTCCAGGTTTTTGACCTTTTTTTCTCTTTTTGTTCTCGATTCAAAAAAGTGATACAATCAAATGACTGTTTTACTTTTTTTTGAATAGACAATCTCTTGTCTTTTTACCATAAAATTAAGTGCATCAGCTAGAAATCAATAAAATTAAGTAATGTCTAACTTATAATTTACAAAATTATATTGATAGTGTTAAACAAAATAAAAGCATCTAATATTTTAAAAATTGCGCATAGAATAATTTAAACAAACTAGCAGAATAAGCAAGTTTCAGATCTGTTTTGGTATGAAATAATACACTGAATGGCATTGTTTGTAAAAATATTTTCAAGGCTGTTTTAGTATGAAATAATACGTTAATTGTCATTGTTGTAACAGTTTGAAGACTGTTTTCAGTATGAAACAGTACTTAATATCCAAACTCTAATATGTTAAATAAATTTAAAGTATCTAATATTTTTGTAACTGCACATAGAACAATTTAAACAAACTAGCAGAATAAGTAACAGTTTCAATATTGTTTTAGCATGAAATAATACGTTGAATGGCTCTTTGTTTTCATGCATGTGTTATTATGACAATTTCAAGATTGTTTTAGTATGAAATACTACGGTAATGGGCATTGTTGATAACAGCTTCAAGATTGTTTAAGTGTGACATCATACGTAATAAACAAACACTATTGTAAAATACATTTAAAGTACTTGATATCTTAAATATTGCACATATAATTATTTAAACAAATTAGCAGAACAAGTATAACTAAATATCTACTGTGCTTTCACAACAGTAAGATCACTAGTATTAGCCTGAAAACAAAGTGACCATTAGTAAAGCTCTTTTATTATCACACATATACTATTACGATTACAAACAACAATTTTCCCTCACTAAACACAATTATTATATATTATTGTTTTGATGTTGTCTCCCATGTATTTTGTGTTTACATTAGGATGACCTTTTATTATCACACATATACTATTACGATTACAAACAACAATTCTCCCTCACTAAACACAATTATTATATATTATTGTTTTGATGTTGTCTTCCATGTATTTTGTATTTACATTAGGATGACCTCAAGTGCAATGACACTTGTTGAAATATCATAATGCTTGGTTATAAATGTACATTGAATTCACGTATCTCTGTAAATAGTATACAATATATAATGTAAAATCCTTACTGACCACGAAAGCACCATGATGCAAATAGCCCTGATCTCTATCTTTACTAATAATATTTTACATGATGTCAAAAAACAAATTAACAGTTGTTTCTCTGTCTCCATGTCATACATTTTCGAGTCCAATACGCGATTATGGAAAAATTTAATATATGTTCTATCAACGTTCGCGGATTAGGAGATATTAAAAAGAGACAACAAGTCTTTCAGTGGCTCCAAAACAAAAAATGCTCAATATACTTACTTCAAGAAACACATTGTAATACTGATTTAATTGCTAAATGGAAAAGAGATTGGAACGGAGTGTCATTTTTTAGCGGCAATAAAAGCAATAGAGCTGGGATAGCATTCTTATTTGATAAGAGCATCGCCAAGGAAAACGTATTTTTAAAGAAATAATAGTAGGCAGACTTGCATCTGTTCAAATTAAAATAAATGATCGTTTAGTCACGGTTTTTAATATTTACGGACCAAATGAAGATAACACTTCCATGTTTCACCAGTTAGAAAATGAAATACTATCACTTGATGATTCTTATATCATAACAGGAGGCGACTTTAACACTGTATTAGATATAAACTTAGATAAAAAGAATGGAAGAAGTACTACGCACACAAAGGCTAGAGGAAAAATCAACCAGATGATAAAATCTTGTGATTTGGTCGATATTTGGCGCTTTCAAAATCAAGCCAAGCAACAATATACCTGGCATTCTAATACAAATCCTGTAATATTCTGCAGACTTGACTACTTTTTGATTTCGGACACTTTAAAGACTTTTACAAAAGAAAGTAAAATAATTTCAGGATATAAAACAGATCACTCGGCAATAATAATAAGTATTGATTTTCTAAATACTACCAGAGGCAAAGGATATTTTAAAATAAACAACAGTATACTCACTGACAAAGATTATCACAAAAGCTTAACAAAACAAGTGAAAGAATTAATTGAAATAAATAGATCAGCTAATCCTAATACCTTATGGGAATTGATAAAAGGTACCATACGAAATGAAACAATAAAATATACATCTAATAAGAAAAGAAAAAGTGAAGAAAAAGAAAAATCTCTTATGAATGAAATTGAATCCATGGAAAGGAAAGTATTAGAGAATGCAGACTCGGAAGAAAACAAAATCAATCTAAAGAACAAAAGATATGAACTAGAAGTATTAAATGACTTAAAAATAAATGGACAATTGATAAGAAGTAAAGCAGTAAGCATAGAGGGAAATGACAAAAACAGTAAATATTTTGCAAATCTCGAAAGGAAAAATGCTGAGAGGAAAACTATGTACAAAATCAAGATAGAAAACAAATTAATTACAAATCAAAATGAAATATTAAATGCAGAGAAATGTTTTTATCAACAACTATACTCCAAAAAAGAGGTAAATGAGACAGATTACGATTTTTTTGAAAACTTAACAAGGAAAATTACGGCTGCAGAAAAAAAATATTTGTGATGGACCCCTTACTGAGTATGAATGCCTCAAAGCGTTAAATGAAATGAAAAACCAAAAGAGTTCAGGATCAGATGGCTTGTCAAGCGAGTTTTATCAAACCTTTTGGCCATTACTTAAAGATTATTTTATTGCTTCTATAAATCATTCTTATGAAATAAACGAGCTTACAACGTTACAAAAGCAAGGAATAATATCTTTATTACCAAAAGATGGAAAAGATCCACTACTACTTTCTAACTGGAGACCGATCAGTCTTTTAAATGTTGATTATAAAATTGCAACGAAAGCTATAAGTAACCGTCTTAAAAAGGTCATGAATTCAATTATTGATCCAGTACAAACCGGATTTATGAAAAACAGATATATAGGTGAAAATGTCAGATTACTATTTGAGACAATTGAACATATGCAAGTCAGCAATAAACCAGGTTTACTACTGTTTGCAAAAAGCTTTTGACAGCATAAACCACAATGTCCTTTTCAAATGCTTAGAAAAGTTTAACTTTGGTAACTCCTTTACGAAATGGGTGAAACTATTTTATCACAACATTCAAAGTATTGTTATTAATAACGGTCATTTATCAGAACCATTTGAAATAAAAAGAGGTTTAAGACAAGGATGCCCATTATCTTCTCTCCTTTTTCTCATTGCAGTAGAGCCGCTCAGTAACTATATAAACAAAGATAAGGAAATAAAAGGTGTTAAGATAAATGGAAAGGAAATTAAGGAAACGTTATTCGCAGATGACGCCACATTCATAAATAATGGTGAAAAGAAATCTTTTGAGAAATTAGTAGCCGTAATCAACGACTTTGGAAACATCTCCGGATTAAAATTAAATTTCAATAAGACAACAGTATTACGCATTGGATCACTAGCAAAAACAAATGTAACTTTTGATCTTAATCAAAATTTTATGTGGACTTCTGACTCTGCAAAAACTTTAGGAATGACCTTTACCAACAATAAAGAAAGAAACTTAAAACTTAATTTAGAGCCTAAATTGGACAGTTTCAAATCGTTTTTAAAACAATGGGAACACCGTAAACTTACACTTCTAGGAAAGGTAACAGTAATAAAGACCTTCGCTATCCCAAAACTAATCTATCCACTGACAGTTCTTCAAAACCCACCACAATACATCATAAATGATATAAATAAAACAATGTATACCTTTTTATGGGATAAAAAGCCAGAGAAAATAAAAAGACAGGCCTTAGAATTAGACTATAGTCAGGGAGGAATTAAAATGATAAATATAGGTATGTTTCTTAATTCTTTAAAGACGTGCTGGATAAAACGATTTCTAAACGAAAATAGCAGTCCTTTATGGAATGTTTTTTACGAACCGTTATTAAAATGTTTTGGCGGAAAACTTATATTTGAAACTAACTTAACAAACAAAGATATAAAATTGAAATTACTTCAAGTAAACAGCTTCCTTTGCGACATATTGACGGCATGGAATGACATAAAACAGGACGACTGTAAATTAACTTATAACAAGCAGATATTATGGAATAATTCAAAAATAAAAAGTGAAAATATTTCATTTTTCTACGACACTTGGTATCAGAAGGGAATAAATATTTGGAGCATATTTTGATTTTGATTACAGAACAAAGAATTTCTATTCATTTGATTTCTTTCAGTATTATAACATAGGAAATAGTGAATATCTTAGATATATTAAACTTATACATGCAATACCAACATCTTTTAAAGAAGGCTTAAAACAGGAAAACAGAAATCAAGAGGTTGGTGATACTATGCTTGAACTTCTTATGAAATCGAAATCAACAAACAGACTTCTTTATAAAAGACAATTGAAATTAAAAGGTAAACCTGTAATCAAATCTGAAGAAAAATGGAAAAACATATTTGAAAAGGATTTAAACTGGGGGGAAATATACATTCAACCGTTCAAAACCACAATAGATTCGAAACTAAGAAACTTGCAGTACAAATATTTATTACGTATATTACCAACAAATAGATTTTTATTAAAGATAAACTTAGTGAACTCAAGTCTATGCGATTTTGTAACTCACAACAGGAAACTTTTGAACACCTTTTCTGGAAGTGTAACTGCGTCCAAATACTATGGAATAATATACTGCTATTTCTTACTGAAAAAGGGTTAGCTATTTCTCTCAATTTTGAAAGTATAAGTTTTGGTATTATGGAAAAAAAAAAAAAATGAACACAATAAATACTATTATACTCTTAGCAAAATATCATATCTTTCAAACAAAATTAAGAAAAGAACCACCAAACTTTTTCTGTTTTATGAATCTTTTAAAATCCAGAATAAGGCTCGAACAAGAAATTGCTATAATGCAGAACAAAATAGAACAACATAACTTAAAATGGTCGATCCTAGGTTTAGATGTGGATGAAGTGTCATCTGGCCATTATTAAAAAATATTTTAAAATAAAAACAAAATAAAAGAACAGATAGAACAAGAAATGATAAAAAAAAGAATTCAAATACATGTACATACGTACATGTATTAATTTTTATCTCCCTTTTCTTTGCAAGCATGACATGAAGACACGAGAATCAGCCATTTGTTTCCCTTTTTCTCATATATCTTTTATTCTATATCTTTCTTTTAGTCAGAGCAATTAAGATATTTTATAAAAATATTGCATGAACAAGAACGTGAGATCTTCTCGTCCTCTCCTTTCAATTCTCTTCTTGCTTTCATTGACTAATCTCTATCACTTCTACCTTTCTCTATACTTATATTTTATTTAAAAAAGCATAGCATACGTCATATAATTATACTTTAAAAGATGGTGAATGTTTTGTCATAATGTATATGTATGTCTCAAAAATAAATGATAAAAAAAAGAAGGATCAATAGATTCACTTAACAAAGAAGTGACTGTAAAGTGTATGTGAATACTATCCAATAGCTGATACAGACGTCGTACCGCTTAACACATTGTTAAAACAGCTCGGTAATAGATTATCAGTCGAAATAATCGATGTTCATGGTGCAATTTACCTAAGGAGACGGAAGCCGCATTATATCATCCTTTATTGTGATGGCATACATCTTAACCTGCAAAGAACCATATATATAATATTCTAGATCGACAAAGCTGATAACATAGTGAAACAACGACAATCTGGTGAAACTAGAACCGGAAGTGAGAACAACGTCAGAGCTCAAAAGTGTAATAGAAACAGGAACTATCGGCAAAGCTGTACTATATGTGGCCTGAATAATCATCTTACCTGTGACTGTAGACACAACCGTGCAAGAAATGACAGTTTTTCAAATCAAAATGCGTGAGACAGAAGACATGTAAATAACTGGACACAGATTGATAGTTTGCACTCGGGATGTTTTCAAAGGCAAGGCAGGAAGTAGGAAAGCGTGAGCAATACCTGTATATTTGTTAAAAAAGAACAATACATTTAATTATCTTAATTTTACACGCAATGACTGTATCAACGTTCCGTGTGTTTGTCGATTGTGCGTAGCACATACAGACAATAATGTAAACATAAGAACATGCAGCGAACAAGTCAGTGTATTATCATTTGTAGAAAACAGGTGCATATTTCTCACAAATCATTCTACGCAGGAAAGTAAAGAGATGAATACACGTGTTACTACTAATAATGATATTCCATAATCTAACTATTTCACTTCAGATTTTTAAAATGATGAACAACAAATACAAGAACTTACTATAGAAGATACTTCTGTACTCAAAAGCATTTAGGTAACAAACCCTCATTTGAAGACCAAGTATGCCTACATAATCGAAACAAAGGACTTAAGTGAAATATCACCATACATCAATTAAGTATTTGTCAAAATACAAAGCTATTTAAAAAAGACTTGAATAATGCTAAATTAAATGCAAAGCATATTCTTCTAAAAGTCAAAGAAATTAAACTTAATTATAAAAGAGAACATTATAGATATATTTGGCCGATGTAAACTATTCTACGAAGTGCTGCTAATGATGTTGAGGTTAATATTACAGATTATAATCAAGCAAGTAAAGACAGGGATTCAAGAAGAGGCGTTGGCTTAATTGTTTATCTGAAGGATTCCTTGCAGTAAAAAACACTACCCGATTTAGAAACAAACTTAGAGACGATATGGATATACATATTTCTGAAACACACGTTTTGCTCTCCTTTGTATGTCGTCCACCAGATTCTTTACAAGCATAGATAGACGATTATTAATTTCAGTTAAATAATGCAACCGATGCTAATTCGAAAGAACATATTGTTGTGGACCTTAGCATTCATTTTGGTGATACAAAAAGCTGTAGTAACTCGAAATGGTAAGGAATTCTCGCTAAATACGGTCTAACTCAGTTAATTACAAAACCTACAATAGTAACTAGGACGACTTCCACTTTAATTTATCATATTTATACGACACAATCTGAAACAATACAATTTACGGAGGTTTTAGATATTGTTATCAGTGATCATAAGCCTTTTCAATGTCAAGAATGAAACGAGTCACACTCGGAAACAAACAGGGTAAACTTGTTTCATTTAAACATCGCTGCTTTTAGATAAATTATAAAAAATCTATTAAAAAAGATCTACTTCGATCTGATATCAAACGCGTTAAAACCTATAATAATTCCAACGACGCTCGCAATGTATTTTATAGTTTTTTCGTAAAACTACTTTAACAGTCATTTTATTCACGTTGCTACATTGTGCAATATAACTACAACTAGTATATCTGAACGATTTGAGAACAAAATTAAATTACAAGATCACACTTACAAAATACTTAAAGATAAACCATTCTTAGCACTAAGAAATCAACTGGACTTGATGGAATAGGGCCTTTGAAAATTTGTATTGATGTTATAGATTTACCACTTTCATTTATAACAAATGCAACCATATCAACTGGTATATTTCCCAATGACCTTCAACTGGTAATTCCACATACAAGAACGGACCATAAGTTGATCCGAACAATTATTGTCCTATTTCAGTATTGCAAACTATATATAAAATAATTGAAAGGTAGATGCAAAATGAACTACACTGGTATTATAGAGAAAATGGTTAATTGCACGAAAAGCAGTCTGGTTTTCGACAGCGGCATTTATGTTAAACTGCACTCATTCGCTTGATTGATCAATCGTCTACGGAATGAGAAAAGGGAAATTTTGTAGGCACTTTGCTAATAGACATATATTAGGCTATCGATTTGGTTGATCATTCAGTTTTAATGAAAAAGCTTAAGTTGTACCATTTCTCGGAAAAGTTCTTGATATGTTTAACTCATATTTAACGAATAGAAAGCAAATGGTAAAGGTAGGAAAACTCGCATCAGGATATGAGATAATTGTAACATGGGTTCCTGAAGGCTCGAAATTAGGTCCTTTACTTTTTCCTAATTACATCAATGATTTGCCATTGCATATAAAACACACCTATGTTGATATGTATGCTGATGATACCTCATTATAAACGTTTGACATGTCAGTTACAAATATTAAAGGAGATTGACAATTGTTGCAGACTGGTGTGATCTAAATGGTATGGTACTAATTCTCCTGAAATCTCATGAGTATGCTTCCTGGAAGTGTTAATATATTGCGAACAAATTAAGATAGTATCCAGCTAGAAATACTATACTAAAGTATACGGGAAATACATTGAAAGTCACCTAAACTACTTGGGATACTCATAGATAATAAACTGACATTGGAGTTACACATATCAAAAGTAAACAATAACCTCAATTCTTAACTTTCACTTTTACTAAGAATAAAACCCTTTTTACACAACGACATGAGATTCTTATTTCACAACGCATACATTTTACCAATATTTGATTATTGGTCTACATTATGGGGAACACCTAGTCAAAACCTTTTGCACAAAATCATAAATACACAAGAAAGGGCTGCAATAATGATTCTCGATGAGAAATTTGATGCCTCATTTAATCCACTTTTGAAAGAATTAAATAATTGAATACCACACCGGTATTTTAGTAATCAAAACGTTTAAAATATAACACCACTATACATGCTAAATATAATATCTTACGCTGACATACAGACTAACTATAGCCTCAAGTCTAGGAATAAAAATGATATTCGACACCCTCTATTTCAATCGAAATACACTTAACTAACTTCTCCACATGCTTGTATTATAGTAAGAAATCACATTCCTTCTGATATTAAAATCACATCTACTCTCACTTCCTTTCGTATCAAGTACAGATAGTACATGTATCTTCGCAATCAGTAACTAATATTCGGTTAATCAATACTGTAACTGTGTAAATGTGTTATTGCCCATTACTGTACTCTTGTGTTATTGCTCACTACTATAACTCTGGTGATATTACTCATAACTAAATGTCTGTGTTTTAGTGATCATGATTTGTTACGTTTTAACTGTTTTATATTGTGAATGTATGTTTATAAGAAGGCCACGAGGAAGATTAGTCGTCGGACTTTCTGAGATACTTTCTTTAAATAAAGATTATTATTATGATCATCATAATCATTATCATAACTATTTACATTATTGTTATACATATACAGTAAAACAGACACCCGCTGCATACGTCAAAAGAATTCCGAAAGGTAGACAATAAGTGAAACTTTGTCACTGATTTAAACTAGAAGAGTAAACATTCATCATCAATAACATTGTGTTGTAATGTACTTAAAGTCAAGGGACAACAGTTGCAAGTAGCTCTTATTTTACCATGGACGAAATATGGCTTACCGGCGAAAATGGCCTTTAGTTGTATCAAAAGCATTCCTAATTTTTAAATCGATAAGTACATGACTGTTGGAGATATAGCGCTGTATTATTTTAAAGATACTGCAACAAATCTAGAAAGGCTTTCAGGCAACTGTTTCATAAAGAAGCGACTTGAATACAAAAAATGTCAGATGTCAACATTGTTTATAAGTCAATTAAACATGGTTCTATCAGTATCAGTTAATTTAATTTTTATATCAGCAAATTCAAAGTAGTCATGGGACTTAAATATGGTTATTTAGTTGGAAATGTAGGTTTGAGGTTCTATTTGCTTACTTTTTTCAAAAAATATGTTACTTTATTTGATGTAGTCATATATAGCTTTAAGCATCATACTCGCGCGTATCGTATATGATTTATGTTTTTTGTCCGAACCGCTTTCAATGGAGATGCTTAATCACCTGTTATTCCCGAGTGTTGACTCCCACATAATTTTCCTTACATAGGAGACTATAAGGTATCTCGCGTGGCCCAGTTCAGTCTGTAAATATATTTGTGTTGATAGGTTTATATATAATGGATGCGTTTTAATGAAATTAATTAAAAAGTCACCTTGACCTCAAAAACAAAATTAAATCTAGAAACAGAAATTGAAAACACAGTATTTTTAGTTACTGTGACTTTGACCTAAAGATTTTTTTTTGCTTTTAGTAAGTTAATTATCAAAAAAATTTAAAAATTGAAGAAATAAATTTATTTTTAGTAACAGTGACTTTGACCTTGACCCCTAAAAATTATTTTTTGTGTATAACAATTTTATATTAAAAAATCGAAAAAAATCATATTTTAGTAAAAGAAAAAATATTTGAATATCTTCCTCTCCATGCATGCTACCTGCACACCAAATGACATAGCAATTGGTGACTCTTAACTTAAGTCATTTGGCGGAAACCATTCTACAAATCCGGATCACTGTGACCTCGACCTTTGACCTAATAATCTCAAAACCGGATATGACCAACTTCCACTTCAAATTTCAAGTTGTTAGGCCCAAGCGTTCTCCAGTTATCGTTTTACTGTTTTACAATTACGGGTCACCGTGACCCTGAAGTTTGACCTACTAATCTCAAAATCGATAGGGGTCATCTGTTGACATGACAAACCTCCACGTCAAGTTTGAAGATGCTAGGTCTAAGCATTTTTAAGTTATCATCCGGAAATTGATTTACTATTCTGTGTCAGTGTGACCTTGACCTTTGACAGATTGACCTTAGAAACAATAGGGGTCCTCTGCTAGTCATGTCCAATCTGCACATTAAGTTTCAGGAGCTAGGCCCAAGAGTTCTTGAGTTATCATCCGGAAACCAGTTGGTAGACGGACGGACGGACGGACATACCTACATATCGACCGACCGATAGAGAACATCAGTACCTGCGACTAAGTATGATTCTTTGTGCATTACAAAGGGGACATATGCGGACACTGACGTTCAGTATACTTTTAGAAGCAGATTAATGAATAATACTGCATAATTATGAATAATAATAAGTAATTATCAATTATTAGTGGGCTACTTTAATTGTCATCCAATAAAATTTATGTTTTAAAGGTTTCATTTTATGATGTAATACACTCAACCACTTTTCTAAGTATACACCTAAAAATATCTTGTAGTTTATTCAATTTTCAAGATATTTTAATGAATATTTTAAAGTCATAAGATCAAAGAGTGATATTTAACAGTCCATCAGAGTTATAAAGATAGGTACCAAACTCATTAGTCCGCAGCGCTGTAAATACAATAACCCCAATATTCAAAAGTCACAAAAACGTTGAAATTACCAGACTGTCATCAATCTGCGTGTAACACAAAAGACCATTCATGATTCACTAAAATAAAATTAGCAGACATGTGACAATGTTTGATCATTCGAATCCTTAAAGAAGATGTTCTTTGACAGATGTAAAGTGTAAAAAGGAATTTTGAGACTTTTGCCTGACTCTTATCCTCCACTTCATTTCGATCGGATGAAGATTTGATGGAAAATGAGCACCCTTACAAAAAGTATGTGTTTTTTCAACTCATTTGTGGCTTGGACGTAATCGCCTTCTAGAATTTGTATTTGGTACTTCTCGTGAATCTCTAATGGTCAGTTTGTGGTATGAAAACGTCACTTTGGAGAAGATAGAGCATTGTATTGAGCCAATTGATCCACTTGACGAGATTTGTTGGATAAATGCATGGGAAAGGAAATTCTTATAAGGTTAGACAGATCAACTCCCTCAATAAATTTAGTGTTGAGAGGATATGTTTATGTAAGCGGGGTACTTGAAATTGGTACCAGAAACCGTTTTTTAACAAAAAACTTTACTGTTCTAAATAATTTAGAAGAAATTTAGGATTACCATAATTTACAGTTTTGTGAATTTCACATTAAGGGGTGTGGTGATTTTAACTCTCTGAGACAATGAAATCACCATTCGTGCTCATCAACTTTATATCGAGTATTGAGAGAATGAATCCAAAAATTTGTTGGCAAATTTTCATGACCGTATCTTTTCAATTCCTTTTGATATGACACATAATGGAGGTGTATACTTAGAAAAGTTGTTGAGTGTATAGCTTAATTATGATGTGTAAGTAAAGCTGCTCTTTTGTTTTAAGCCGTAACTTAAAGTCAACGCCTGTTCTATAGGTCTCTTGTTATTTTCTCTTATAACTATTTGCATTTTGAATCTTTTATAACGTCCATAAGGTCCATCACTTGAAGAAAAGTACTTTGTGGATATTTTTTTTACAGATTTTCGTATATGCAAATCACGAATGCAGACCGTATGTTTGCGTAGAGGCTTCGAAAAACATAAGTCAAATAATCAAAACAAAAATAATATCAAACAGGGAATGCCACGTACCGAAAACGCAGCCTCCCCAAAACGAGCCCCACAGCACCCAGAAGTGCACACCACCAACACACACACACACACACACACACACACACACACACACACACACACACACACACACACACACACACACACACACACACACACACACACATACTGGTATATGGTGTAGAATGAGGACACGTGATTTCCACCTTCAAATGAGGACACCACTTTCCACTTATTCTACAGCCTTCAAACTTCGTTACGATACCTGCCATGTCTCATTTGACAGATTTTGATATTTATTTTGTCTATATATCGTATAATTTATCGCTTGATATTTCACGAAACAGCGGGGACATTTTTCTCACACTGACACACTGAGGACCCCACCGTCCTTTGGGGTCAATTACCTGCACTGACAAACTGAGGACAGTACCGTACTTCGGGGACTTTTTTCTCACACTTACACACTGAGGACCCCACCGTCCTTTGGGGTCAATTACTTGCACTGACAAACTGAGGACAGTACCGTACTTCGGGGACATTTTTCTGACACTGACACACTAACTCAACCTTCGGGGACGTTTACCTCTCACTGACACACTGATGGTAATGGACAATCGTTTAGGGAGTTCGCATCCCTACATTGGGGACATGATGCACTCTTATAATATTTTACTTCAGGATATCGGTAAATCGAAACTTCAGTGAATATTAACTACTGATATATTACGAGCGAGTAACGAGAATAACGCAGCACATTTGTAGTTTTGCAATACGAAACACGTCTTTTAAATATGACTTACTGCGGAAGACTTTCAAAGAAATAACTTCGCCTTTCTTCCATTATTTAAATGATCCTGTATTCTGTTTAGGAAGTTCGTTATGATATTTAATATTAGGGTCATTTTCACTTTTTTAACCATCTTAAAAATAAATTATTAACGCCCTCGGTTATGAGTATAATGTTATAGCATTTTTTTCCAGCAAAATACCGTCATGTTTGGCAAAAGAAAACATTTCTTAGTTTCATTTAGGTTTAATATACATACTTCAATGGGTTTCTGACACAGTAAGTTTTACGAAAATATATATGAATGCCATACTTCGGTATGATATCGTTCGCCGGCGATTTTAGGGTTAAGCAGTAAGAAATACCGTAAGACATTGTGGTAAGGTTCCCCTCACAATATGAATGGCAACGACAAACAGTTCAAACATTTGTTGGTGAGTTTCTCATAAAATATATTGAAATTAAGTTAATTCATATAAAGACTTGTCCGGTAGGCAAGATGCTTTAGAGCTAAAGTCAAAACTCGAACCAGTTTGCCTAGAGTTCGAGTTGTTACATACATTCAAGTGACTGCAGTCACTTGAATTTTGAAATAAGCAAAACGCTTAAAATGCACTATAATCGGAGAAACAGCATGAAGATATAAATAAAAATGCCACCTTGTAGATCTGATAGGTGGATGAGGAACTGTATTCGGATCAGAGGTAAAGTGTTGTTTCGTATATATAGACCTCCATTTTCAACAACTGAGCTGTATCCATTTACAGTGAATGAATGCTTCAAATACACACACAGCTCTCCGGGAAGCTACATTCGAAATAGCGTGGAATAGCAATAAGAAAGATAACCACTCATTTTAGATGGTCAGCTTTAAAGAGTTTACTTGATTTAATCTAATGACAACACTTGTGAGATCCGGCAAAAGTAAAAGGTAACAGCGATAAACATCATAGTTACCATTCCATTTTCTACAGCCTGATTCGAACAATACACATTTTTGTAGCTCAAGTTTGAAGTCTAGCAACATGTCCACTTTGATGACACTGTAGAGTTGCAATAATTGCGGAGTTGCAGTAGGTTATATCGACGCATTAGAGTATCCATTATAATGAAGATACGTTTTTTTACAATAAAGGGCCTAATACCCTGTAGTTGAGATGTGCAACATGTCAACAGCTGGCAGTAGGTAAAGCAAACGACTAAAACTTGGCTTTTCTGTCTGTCAGGAATAATAATTTCCATGTAGCGTATGCTTTGTCTATTCATGTAATGCGTCCATCTTTGTTTCCGTTTTAGTATTGCCGGATTTTGTGAATATCGACAGTAGACTTTATCCGAGAAAATGTTTCATGTTTACCTTCTTAAATTTGTGGCAATCACTTAACGTGCAGCACATGACATTTTTCGACCGTCGTCAATACTTTTGATTGACGATGAAGTTAAATTTTAAAATGTTTTGTCAAATCAACAGCCATTTGAAGTGTGTCTTAGATGCAAAAAAAAACCGAGAAGGTCAGCCACTTTATAATTTTCAACTGTAGTGAAAAGACTTTATGTATATTAAACAGAATTTACATATTGTATGACCTCTTTGTTGGTCTAAATTTGATGAATTTACTTAATATACAAATGTATATTGAACGTATTTCATCTCTTTTTTGTTTTAAAATGGTACGGTCTACTAGTACGAATTGTTCTCCCTCTGCTGTGCAGTACTATATTACTTTGGATAGTTTGCTTCGGACAGGGTGTTTTGAGATAGCGCCTAATCTATACACTTTCCAAAATCTATATGCCGGGGCGATTATAGCAATTCTGGTTTTGGTATAAGCATGACTTAACATGTATACAAGTCGTAAAATTCCGCGTGAACAAAATACTTTAAATTTGAAAGAAACAATTACAGATAAAAAGTTATAACATTTTCATGATGCTTTAATGTATATACATGTAGAAATGTTACAACGGGCCGCAGACTAGCTTGTTTTGTTATGTTTGACGTTATTACACAGAAAGGAAAAGGAAACGCATATTATTTGCGTTGTTACACGTGGCTACAAGACCAGTCCGTTATCGTGCCAGATTAATGCAGACATTTCCAGACCTCAGCCTGAATTGGAAACTGAGTAACGTTACGGCTATAATCAGTATAACGTTCATTTCCGACGGTAAATGACTCATACATGTAAGGTGATCGTAAATGAATGACTTAAAACTCGTATGTTCATCATACGAATTATCTTGATTATTCGGCACGGAGAAATAGAGTTTCCTACCAAAATGATGTTATGATTACAAACAGTACAGCATTTAATCGGCCTGTTCTTCCAAATGCTAAAGAAAAATGATCATTAATTCCCCACCCCTTCCGTCTTCAAAACTGACAAATATTATATGTGCGTACCTTTTACCTTTCCGTATATTTCAAGTAGTATACAGTTCAGCCTTGCAAGAACAAACACCAAAGGAAAACAAATATGTTAAAGGAAAGTTGTCTGTTTAACATCCATTTTCTAATATAAAAAGAGTAAATTATTTGTTTTCTCCTCTATGAATAACGGGATTTGATGTAACCCCACCACACCTTGTAACTATTATAACCAAATCCGCAGGCTTTCTGTTTTGATTTTACTTCTGTGTTGTTTCCCATATTCATATTGTGGGGTTCTATTATACTTTCAAAATCGGCATAGATAATATACGAAACGGGTATTTCTTTATAGTGATTGGTATATTTTAAGCTATTCTTTCCCCTTTGCGGCATTTCATTTCGTATTTGCCGCTCGTTTACCCCATTACAATCTTCTTTATGTTTTGTTAATAGATCTTCTCTGCTATACCCGTGCAAACATCTATCGCAGTAATGTTTCTTTTCGTGGAGATTTGTTTGGTCATAGAATAGTCTGCTCAAACTCTTTATCCAACAATAATGTTTGTTGTTCCTTTTTTTATCTTCTTTTAATATTAAATTAATTCTCTCTATTTCTTTGGGTTGGTTTGAAATATGTAATGGATAAATTCCCTTTTCATAACCATAAAAGTTTACGGCCAAGTTATTTTGTGTTTCAATAAGTGGAATTTGTGTTATTGGTGTTGGGAAATTGATATTATCCCAATTTAATTTGTCTTCTTTGGAGTATTTATATGTTCTTTCGGTGTGTTTTGTGGTTGGAAATAATGCGGATCTAATCGACCATTTTTAAAATACATTCGTTGTCTTTATTCTGAACATTTATAATAGCTTTCTTCTTTGATAAATAAGGTGGTAATGGGATATATGTTCCGCCTTTAAATGGTTTATATCTTGCTATATTCAAATACATATCTCCGCAGCGTTCTATCACCCAGCCACTACCTTTATTAATAAACTCTTCTATACTTTTGAGTATTTATTCCTTTACCTCTTGATAATCATTTTTATTGTATTATTAAACAGTGTTAACATTTGTTTACTGTAAAACGTAGATGTAGATTATGTTGTTGTTTGGGTTCGTTTGATAAAAACAATATTCAAAGCAAGCTGGAATTTCAACCCGTTTAAGTTCTGTAATTCTTCTTTTATTTTCTTTTTTATTTCTCTGTAGGATTCG
>JAFMSR010000024.1:1312471-1362656 GCA_022818135.1 Saxidomus purpurata | reverse complement strand
TACGCAATTTGTCATAACGGTAGCCCTGTTGAAGAAGTTTATTTGTGATATATTGATTACGTTCATTGAAATCCTCAACATAACTACACGCTCTGGCAAACCGAATTAACTGAGAAATGTATACCCCATAAGATGTAGCATGAGGTACATCCCCATCCAAATGGGGGAAATTTACAATACTAAAATTAAAATCATCCCTCTTGTCATAAATTTTGGTATGTATAATATTGTTATAAATAGAGAGATGTAAATCTAAAAATGAAGCACCAGTATCCAAATTGTTAGTTTTAATTAACTGGAGTTCCCGGGGATAAATAGTGTCCACCAATTGAAGTTATATAAAAATCGGTCCATGGATGTAGAAGATACAGACTTGAAACAAAATTGCATATAATAGTGTTTGAGCCGTAAGTGTGACATTGACCTTGGGAGTAGGTGGCTGGTTGTTGTGCATGACACAGCCTTGTGGTAACCATTGTGTGAAATTATATAAAAATCGATCAATGCAATGAGGAAAATACAGAAACGAAATTGCGGACGAACAAATTGACGGAAGAACGTTAACTTATAGTCCCCGAACTAGTCTTATGACCGGTTTGGGTCTAATGACATAAACGAATATGCTTACACCGTTGAAGGCACGTGAAACTATGTTAACCGCAAGAAAAAGTTTCGTATTAAATCTATCATATATTGCAAACACACAGGGAAAAATAGATTTTAACATCGTCAAAAGTAACTGACATAATGTAATCGTATCAATGAACTCATTATGCTCTAATAGCTTTTTTGAAATTATTTATGAATTTTCTAAAATGAAGGAAAAGGTATATTGCAAAAGATCTAAATAAATAAGAAGTTAAGACTGTAAGCACATTTTTACATTCTCTTATTAATGTTTTCCTGTCGCAGACTTTCAAAATTCCTTTGAGACACGCAATGAGATTCTTCGGAATCACCTCTGTACATGCTACCAGAAAGGCAATTTTCGAAACTTTCCATAAAGGATTTGGGCTTCCCAATATTTCCTTCAGACACCCAATTCCATATTTTTGCTGCAATTCCTCTAAGGCTCCAATACTTGTTCCAGGACGAATATAACCTTAACAAAAATAACATAATTTAAAATAAAAGAAATATCGACATTTTGTAAAAACAAAATATCGACTTAGATGCTTGAATATTATTTATCATTTTTGACTGTCATAACTAAACACATTTCGTCAACGAGGGATGATTCGAGATTATCTGTATTTACAATGTAGATCTATAAAGCAATCGCAAAAAAAGTTAATAATTTTCCATTTATATTATCATCTAAACAGATAATGGAGTTTGACTAGCAATTCGAAATCTGAATAAAGAAGTTGACTATATTAATATATTGTACCTTAAGATCAAACAAGTACAGACTAGATGAAAAGTTAAATGACTGACAAGTCGTTATTCAAATTCTAACATTGTTATCCGCCTGTCACGAAAATAAAGAAGGATGACAAGCGAAATGAATAATGCAATGTTATTTGACCTCCGTTTTTACCAGCGGGTCGGTAAGATGATTTTATTTTTTAAAAAATGACATCATTTTGCACTGCCTGCATGATGTAATGTAAATGTTAACATAGAAAATTAGCCATTGCATTCATTCACATTTTATAATATATGTATTTGAAAATGTTGGAATCGACAATATCCTTCGAAGCGTGTTTCATCGTCCAAAAAACAACGATTTGTGGTTCTGCTGCTAAGTTTTAAAGCATAGGGCCTACGGCCTTCATGGGTAATTATGGGCATCATAACTCTTAATCGTTGTTTATTCGATAAATTATCTTTTGCTTACAGTGCTTTATCGAGATTGAAGCATTTCCGTGAAAAGATGTGCCGGGCTTTTTAAGTTCGGAGGGGTGTCTAATCGGGCACAAATGATGGGTCTTAAAATTCACTTCCCTTATTTGTACCTCCATTCAAACTATTAAATTAACTTTATTATACGAACACAGTTACAGTTTCATGCTCTATGTCCAGATTCGCTTGTAAAGAACTGCCATGACTCTAGTAAAATCATGGCACATAAGCCTAGATGTACTAATTAAATGGTTATCAACGTATTCAAACAGCGGAGATGCACAACATTGATTGCTGGACATCTATGTAAATGACGTCAATATGCATGGTTTCTTGTCGCATAAATAGTGGTAAAGTGGTGGGGGGCAATCTCCACCGAGTGGAGCTTTGCCCTATTGGGGGGCATTCTCGACCGAGTGGAGCTTTGCCCTTTTTAGGGCCATTCTCCACTGAGTGGAGCTTCACCCTTTTTTCAGATGACATAATCCGCATGTGTGTATAAGCCCGCTAGAGTTTTGCCCCCTTAAAGTATTATTATCTCGCTGTTCTAAATAATGACATTGCTCGGATGATGTTGGTTCCCAGCCTCTGTACTTACCTATTGGTGTGAGAACGGTAAGCAGATGGTAAAGGTGAGCTGCATTTCAACAAGAAATTCCAAGAGTTTGTTTATAGTTTACGCGCCTTTAAACCATTTTTATTTTGCTGGTCCAATAAGTCTGTTCAAAAACGGGGTATAGAGAAACAAAAGTATATATAATATTAGAAACACAGTTTATCTTTCATGTGTGTGTGAGCAGTCACCATGAATGCATCAGAAAAAGAAGATCTGTTGAAGAAGTATTATTATGATGCTCAATATCCGGTATCTTATGCCGGTGCCGCAAAACTTTATCAGGTCTTGAAAAGAAACTATTCCGGTGAATTTGGTCTTCAGTTTATCAAAGACTGGCTCGGAAAACAAGACTCTTACTCACTTCAAAAACAAGTTCGACATCGAATTAAGACGGCGCAAGTTCGTGTGAGTAGCATCAATGAAATGTGGGATATTGATTTGCTTAGTATGGGTAATTTGTCCAAGGAAAATGACGGAGTGCGGTTTCTCACCTATGGGATACATATTTCCGCGCATTTACCCATGTGAGATAAACTTATCTCACATCGCTTATCTCACATCGCTGCCGGACTATTTTTACGTTAATTGTAAGCAGACATAAAAATCGAAAAATGGCTGTAAAATTGTTATTTTTGAAATAAACATAGGGTTGTTGGTATTCATTTTCTTAGTTAGATCATTTTCTATCCATCTATAGCAGTTTTGAAGTAAAATTCGAGAAAAAGTTGATTTTCATTTTTTTATCCCCATCCTGTATTTGGACTTATTTCTTCTTATTTGTGTGAAAATGCGATTTAAACGGTGAGAAAATAAATCTACCATGTCCATTGAGTTGTGGATAAGGAAATCCCACCCTCGGGTTGAGATACGTCCAAAAAACTCGGCAGAGCCTCGTTTTTGGACGTATCTCGACCCTCGGGTGGGATTTCCTTATCCACAACTCATGAACATGTTAGATTCACTTTTTCTTTTGTTCGCTATTGACGTGTTTTCTAGAAAGCTTCGTGTTCAACCTTTAAAAGATAAAACGGCAAAGTCTGTATTGAAAGCAATGAAAGAGATTCTTAAGGATGAGAAGCCAGAGAAAATTCGCTCCGATAAGGGGTCCGAATTTGTAAATCGATGGTTTAAAAAGTTCATGAATGAGGGGGACATATACTTTTTTACAACGCAAAACCCCCCTAAAGCCAACTATGTGGAACGCGTTCAGCGAACGATAAATACGGCACTTTACAGACTGATGAGGCATAGACGTTCCTATCGGTATGTAGATGATTTGGATTAAATAATATCAAGTTACAACAACACACCCCATCGGAGCCTTAACAACTTGACACCCAATCAAATTACTAAAGATAATGAAGCTGATGTGTGGGAGTTTATGTATTTAAAAAAGAAGTCCAAAGCAAAGAGGCGAGGAAAGCCGGTATATAGTTTTAAAGCGGGTGACTTAGTGCGGATATCATTTAACAGACACCCTTTTCCCAGAGCCTATCAGGAACAAAACACCGCTGAAGGCATGTGGAAAGTCGCTTTGGTGGAATTCAGTGCGAGTGAGAATGCTAAAGTGAAGAAGACGATGTCGGATGAGGCTCTTTACATTTTCACTGATATATGCGCTGAAAGTGTAGTACATGGAAAACGACTTCCTTTACTCAGACGTCTAGAAAAAAAATAAGAAATCATCTTGGGAATATCGAATCGATTCACCGTTTTATCTACCAGTCAAGAAAAAAGGACCTGAAAGAGCTGGAAGTAAATATAACACTAGCGGATAATACATACCCGTCAGATTTGAATTCACCAGTGCACATGACACTTCATTTTAAACAGTATCCGTTTCTGAGTGATTATGAATCCTTCTAAACTGTATGTTCCAATTCCGCAAAAGTGGGTCTCATTTTTCGATAAAGTCAGTAAAGGACTAACATCGCTTAACCAATTAGGAGGTGCCAGACGACCCCACGTGATATCAGTGGATTCTACTGTAGGAAAGCAAACTGCTGCTCCGTTGCCTTTGAAGGTAGTATCGCCTGCTGAACAAACAGTTCAACAAGCTAAAAGTGAACTAAAGAGAGAGAATATAAAACCATCTAGCGTGGTAGACATGATTCAGAAAACCAAACGACGTCGACAGAGAAGGACTGGAAAGTCTAGCAAAATTAAGAAAATAAACAGACCACAAAAGGGAGGTGCTAAACAGTCAGAGAAAAAGAAGGCGGTCAAATTGAAAGACGTCATAAAAAGCATACAACAAACTAAGACACCGGGAAGTAGAAAATAAAAACAAAGGACATCTCTTTAGAAAGTTTTTGGAAATTAAGTAAACAGTATGTCAGTGTTTAATCCCGATAGTTTTCACGAAGGACTTGTGTCAGAACTGGCTTTGTTCGATTTACCCAGCACACAGACTGGTGTTACGGATATTTTCTATGAAGACATTCGATCCATCTCACAAGTATCAGATGGAGTGAGCCCTATCGAGTTTCGAATAAGTGGGCAAAACTCGATAGACTATCTGGATATGAAAGGGTCTCAGATATACGTAAAGCTGAGAGTAAAAACAGCTGCCGATGCTGTTATAGTAGCTCAGAAGGTAGGACCTGTGAACTTGTTTCTCCAGGCCCTGTTTTCATCCACTGAAGTCACGTTACAGAATAAAGCAACCATTTCAGCAAAATACAATCCGTACAGGGCCTACATCCACACGATACTGAATTATGGACAGGATGTAACTTCTCAGCTACAGTCACAGGGTTTTTACATGGACACTGCTGAAAGTCACGCTATAACAAATCCTGGTGGGGCAAACAAGGGTCTACTTGAAAGGGCTAAACTGATCGCAACATCGAAAGCGCTAGATTTGCAGGGACCCATTTTTCATGACTTGTTTTCCATGTCTCGATACATGCTTAATCAAGTAGATGTCAAAGTGAAGCTGTACAGAAGTTCACCAGAATTTTGCTTGATTAGCGACGAAGCATCACCCGCCTTCAAAATAGATATAGAGGACATTTATATATTTGCCAGGAAAATACGCGTGAATCCGGCAATCATCTATGGTCACGCTGAAATTCTGAAAACCCAGAACGCGAAGTATCCCTTTACCAGTGGAATGTTGCACACAGAGCATACCCAGTGGAAGTTCCTCTTTCCACTATGAGAACATGTTCCCCGGTCAGAGACCCAGTAAGGTCATTGTGGGTTTCGTCAATTCTACAGCCCTATCGGGAAACTACAAACATAATCCATTCAACTTTCTACATTGCAACATTCGAAGTATATGCCTGTACGCGGAAGGTTTGCCAGTCAATGGAAATCCGTTAAAACTGAACTTTGACAGTGCAACGGGTGTGACAGATATGCGGGCCTATATAAACGCATTCACGTCTACGGGGAAATGGGGAGAGGATGAAGGAAATTTACTTACTAGGGATCAGTTTGCATCTGGTGCAACCCTATTCAGTTTCCAGATTGAGCCTTTATAATCACACCACGGGGAGTACATGACTCTTAAAAGAACTGGTACAGTAAAACTGGTTGTACAGTTTGCCAGCGCTTTAACGGGTGAGTAACATGTACATCAAAATATGATTGTGAGTATAATTATTTTGTTTTCGGCAAAAATACTGTAAATTCAACTTACTATGAATAGATTTTTTATAGTTTATAAAAATGTACTCATTCAGTTTTAGAACTATTTAAAAAATGTGTTTTAACATTCGTTGTATTATCCATCCCTCATTTATTGATTTTTGTTTCATTTATTTAATTTCAGACACTATAAGCTGTGTGGTGTACAGTGAAACACCATCATACTTTGAAGTAAATAAAGAGAGGGACATTGTGCTGGAATAGATAGATAGAAAGATAAACACAAAAAAATGAATACATCTGAGCTTCAGTGTTGCATCAGTTGTGACCCGGTTCTGAGTGGAAATGTTCTAGATGTATGTGCCGCGGATCAATTACCACTAATACTTTCTAAATTACCCACTGGATTCATCGCTAATACTGACATTCATAGTAAAGAAGGTAGACATTGGTGCGCTTTTTATATAGACAGTAACAGACGAGTAGAGTTATTTGATTCTTACCGGAAAAGCCCGATCTACAATTCACCCTACTTTGAAACCTGGATAAAAGACAATGCAGTAAGCATGAGTTACAATGCTGTGCAAATGCAAAGTCATTATTCAAATGTTTGTGGTTTATATTGTTTGCTATATCTTCGTCATAAGTTTACTGGTGTGTCACTCAAGGACATGCAAAACTTTTTCAGTGTATCCAATTTTACTGTAAATGATTCTTATCTATTTAATTATATGTCACATATATATTCTGATTGTGTGAAGAATGAATGTGTGTATAACCAGTTGTATAAACCATTAATAATCAAAGCACTGTGAGCGCTGAAGGCCTGGGGTCTATAAATTAACTCCCCTAAAAACAACTTTTGACCGTGATTTTGCGCTGAATCTTACCAAAAGCGCGGTTCGAAATGCGCAGAGGACGATATTTAGTATATGACACAGGATGAATGATTCACAAATATATGGGTGGCAGGGAAGTTTGTTTTATTATAAAACGTACGTTAAATGAAAAATAATCACATGGTCAACAATATCAATTGTTTGAGAGAACAATAAAAATAATTCGATCTGCGTTTGGTTCAACTTCAATCGATATCTGATGATGTGGATCGAAAATTAGTGTGTACCAAGGACAAAACCTTGAAAGAAATAAACAAAGAAATACCAGCAATGAAATATAAATACAGTACTGTACAATGTGTATAACAGGGAAAACCAAAAATGATTCTTGGTTACCTTGTAGTTGTAATCGGTGAAACCGTTCGCTGGGCCTTGACATGCAGCGTCCTCGATAAATGGCCGGTGATTTTTATCACGTGAGTTCCCTCTCGGGAATGTACGTAAATTATATCTTATTTTTAAAGAAATTATTTTTAGGTAAATATATATGTAATCGTTCGTAAGTAAGAAAGTTGTCAATGAAATAACATCAGAAATTTGAAAATCAAACTACAAACTCTTATATCGAGCTCCGTACGATTCCTTAAATTTCCGTAAATATCCGTACTTTTCCGTGATATGCATATGATTATCTTCCGTAATCAGCTAACAGCGCAGTAATTTCTAAAACAGAAAAAAATGTGTAATACAGCCCGTAAGCTATATACCTTTCTGCAATCGTTTGAAGTTGTATGTACTCTTTTTATTTGTAATATGTTCTTATCGTATGCGACATTCAAACAGAAGATTGATCTGGTCTGTCTTGCTTCAAATCGGAAATTTTCGCTTCAGTGAATTCTCAGGACACCAACTCTTTACATGATTTATAAGGTCGTGTAAGGTTTCAAAAACTAATTTTCGTGCACAGTTAATTTGTCAGCTTCAACTTGCTCGGGGTCATGTCCTAATTTCGACTGCACTGTAGGAAGGCTACATTCAATGTGATCAGAACCCAGTAAGCATGGTTTTTTCACAGGATGTTTGTCTTGTGAGGTCCTGTTTAATATACCCAAGACGTCAATGCGCATGCGTAAATTTTCTGGAGTGTTTGGTTTTAAATCCAAAAGCAAATAAGCATGCGGTTGACTAACTGCCTCCTCAAAATGTCTCATTAGGTAATGCGGATTAGATGGATACATTTGTCGGGCCAGCGTCATAATAGGCTGTTTATCGGCTGGATTGTTAAACAGGACAAGATAATGACAATTTCTCCTCTGAGTTGGATCTTTACTAAAGTACAAATTCTGATTCAAGGCAATCACTGACAAGTTTCTGTGATGGCTTCCTTGTGACACGTCGATCTTTTGCAGCCTCTACTGACATGTCGTCCAAAATAATGACGTCCCGTACTTGTGGATTCAGGAAACCATCTTTCTCTAGATTTAAAGGCACTCCCTTCATAAATTCTACTTTTGGGGATACAGTCTTTTGTATAACGTCATATAAAGGTTGCCATCTTTTATAAAGCCAAATACTTCTTTCAGGTGTCGGTTGTATTTTATCTTTGGCTCTCTGCAATAGTTCTGACACGAAATAGGTTTTACCTGAAAGTTTAAAAAAAGAGAAAAGGGTATAAAACACCCATTAGGACATGGAAATTAAAAAATAATGACAACAAATGTAAATATTCTTTAAAAAAAAGCATAGCCGTATTAAAATAAGACATTATTATTATTATTTTGAACAGTTAAAAATATTATCATAATTAAAGGAATAATATTGAATACTAACCACAAGACGTGGGTCCAGATATGATGCACGTTAAGGGGTGCTTGAATTTAAAGTCCTGCTGCTGCTGCTGCTGCTGCTGCTCCTGCTCCTGCTGGTGCTGCATGGGTTGATCATACCGCAATAAGTCCTCTTTATGATGTTTTGCTTTTATATGTCTGTTTAATTCATGTGCCCAAGTGAAGTTTTTTTCACACAAATTGCACTGATTTTTCATTTTTGTATTAAAACAATATTATCTTCTCAAGAATGAACAAAAATCAGATAGATTCACTGATTTATATTAATATTTAAGTCCTAAAACTATACAACCTTACATCTGTGTCAAACAAATGTTTGGATAAGTTATGTATAAAGTAATGCTACACTGATATTTTATACATGTCGCTTCTTATTTACAAATAAGGTCACATATTCGCTTGATATCATCTCTGGCTTTTGAAAGTAAGTCAAGCATATATAACTTTATCATTTATGATGGATCATTTTATCGAGGGTTTAACTTATTTATCTCTTTGTATATATGAGTCTTTAAAGTAATTGGGATCCCATTTTTATATGTAAATGCAGGGTTTTTGCTAATTTATTCAACTTCACCATAGATCACCCATCAAGATGTGCGCAAACTATAAACAAACTCCCAGGATTTCTTGTTAAAATGCAGCTTACCCGTACCTAACACTTACCATCTGCTTACCGTTCTCACACCAATAGGAGAGTACCGAGGCTGGGAACCAACATCATCCGACCAATGTCATTATTTAGAACAGCGAAGCAATAATCCTTCAAGGGGGGGGGGGTTAAAACTTTAGCAGGCTTATACACATGCGGATCCCTCCTGGGCAAAGCTCCTCAAAATGGTAAAGCTCCTCAAAAGGGCGAAGCTCCTCAAAAGGGCCAAGCTCCACTCGGTCGAGAATGCCCCCCAAAAGGGCCAAGCTCCACTCGGTGGAGATTGCCCCCCCCCCCCCCCTCCCACTTTACCACTACTCGCATACGGAGGAGCTCGTAAAGAAAAACACATTCATGCAAAAATCTCATTTTTCGGAAACATGGAGACACTATATGAACCGAGCGGCGAAATTGGGTACGTGATCTTAATTCATACTTTAAAGTTTCCATTTACAAGTATTCGCGACCATAAACGTTCATGGAAACCTTCTTAGCCGAGTCAACCAAAAAGCGTAAATCTACACTGGATGTTTGCCAACAGTCGTGTTAAGTAAGATACCGGTTTCATGCAGAAGTGAAGTTTTATTCAGCTTAATATAGAATATGTAAGGGGAAAAAGGAAATCAATCACATGTATTTATGGAATTTAATAGAATTCTACGTCATAACGGTGTTTTGGGCCATTTGGAACTAAGCTGACTGACTTAAATGACATTATACTGATTTTGTTTTGCATCTTTTACCGGTAGCATATGCACACTGATGCATCGAGTCGTATATAACTGTTACCATTGAAAACAGTTACATTTATTGCATTTAATTTTGAGAGAAATGGGCCGAATGCCATAATGCCATGGTCATAGTGACCTTTGAAAGTTCATGAAGACATCAATTATAATTTTGAAGTTTCATTCAAACATTTGAACTTTGTTTCTGATTAATACCGGTAACACAACACCGTTTTTGTGTATCTTCACACTTGTTAAGGTGGCTGATATGACCTGTAGGTTAATGGTATTACAATATTTCTTGTCAATAACTTTACATAGCATGAATAGCCTATCACAGCTTCATCATGAATTATATTAGTTTCAAGTTACTGCATCAAAAGCCAAGCTGTATAATATAATAGCTTTATTATAAAGCACAATTTACTTAAAAAACTAGAAATTATATAAATGAATACAATATACTATAATGTAAAGTACTATTTGAGGACAGTGTCAAAAACCATTACTCTATGGTCCTCACTTTTACAAGACGAAGAACAAATGTGTTCTGTTGCCTTGGACGTTAAATAAAACGAATTCTACATGTGGCACCTAAATAGTATGTTGCAAGCAGATGGACCGTTATTTTCCTCAAATTTATACAACCACTTCAATAAATCATAAATACATAGGACGTGGATCAGAGACGAATTAAGGGGTAAAAGGACACCTACCTCCTGGACAAAGAATTATCCACCAGCCAGCCTTTCATAAACACTCATTACTGTATACGGAGTTATAAGAATTGCTTTTTAATTAAAACTCTGCACAAAAGGTCTTCATGCAATTTCTTTGGATATATTGCAGGTTGGTTTATGTAACGAAACGTGTCACTAACATTTTAATTCTCTTTATTCACTGCCCTGAACGCGCACCGGTACGGTGTTTCCGTAAACCGGTATAGTCATCAAAACGGCCTAACAAGCTATATTCCAGTTTCATTCTTGGTAACTTCATTAAGTCCAGTTTCGCCCAGATGTGTATCTTTGACATTTTCAGGCGTGAAATTTGTTCTTATTATTATTGCATATACTCTTACCGGACCAAATGCTAAATTTACATTGCAAATTTCAGTCGAGTGGGTCATTTGTAAACCGATGAAATTTGAATCGAGACATGATGCTGTTCTTGTACGAATACTGACAGGATAATGTCAGATTCAGTCAAGTTTATGCAGCCACCGGTCATAAATGTATTTTCTTTCATGTAACTTGCTGAATATGTCAGCTTTGATATGTCACCGTTCGCTGAATTCTTCTACTTTCTCTTTCTACAACATGCCGGTACGGTTAGCACCCACCGGTAGGATCACACACCGGTACTGTTTAAAAAAAACACACCCCTTCAGTCGTTTACGATACGGTCACCTTCTGATTCAACGCTTTTCTCGCGGAATATTACTATTTTATTGGGTTTTGTTTGTTCAGTTTTTGCTATTCATTTTCAGATATTCTATTTTTAATCTTATAGTGTATGATCTTTACAGGACAATATGTAAAAATGCAACCTTTGCACACCTATTAACTATCACACTCATACAAAACCCTAGCAAAACAAATGAAAATAGCATAGAGTGCAATTCGAAAGAAAAACATTGTAAGGGAGTGGCTGCTCGTCCGGTTATACAGCAAAAATGTCTTTTATATGTAAATGAAAAAATAAGTAATAAGTTCTAATTTTTTCAAAAAAGCCGATCTGTTTTTTCCCACGAACACGTTGAAGTTGGCTGTTTGATTCGCCGAACAAATGCACGTACTATTTATATAAAACGGTGATATTTGAATGAAATTGGTTGAGATTGGTTGAAAGTAAAAGAATTCAGCGAACGGTGACAAATCAAAGCCGATTCATTTATGACTTATTGCTGTTAAATCTTGGCTAATTCTGTCATTATCTCGAATGTTCTTCGTTATATTTCAGTTCCAGATAAAAAATCATAAGAACAAACATTCTGGTAATTTTAACTAAGATTTCAAAGGAAACGAGTCTCTAGGAAATTTAGTAAACATTTCTTCTTTTTCTTCCAGCGACTTTTCTATTGACCCTAGATGTCACAGTTTCATTTCAAACGTTTACATAATGTACGTAGACACCCGACATGTTAGCATAATTATAATGATATTAATTCTATTGAACTATTTCCGGGTTAATCAGTTTAGTACTAAGTCTAGTCATATACACTGACCAAATTTGCAGGGCGGCGAAAAATCGAGATAAGAGCGTGTATAAAACGACGTAAACAAGTTGGTCAAGAAATTCAAAGAAGGTAGATAAGACCTTAAAGGTCACGGTCGATCTGGTAGACCCAAGACAGCAGTTACATTTTGTACAAAGAAGAACACCGCTGCTGTAAGAAAGCTGATTGAAGAAGATGCTAGGTATAAAGTGTCCGATATAGCTTCCGTCTTCGTATGTCAACGAGGAGATTTCATGAGATTCTAACTAAATGTTTTGGATTTTAAAAACGCAATAGATGGTTTTCCAATTTATCAACTTAGGAGTATAAGTAAAACAAGTTAAATGCACCAAAGAAACATTTAAAAGTAAATTAAATAACTTAAATAACGGGAACATATCTGAGCTCATAACAGGATATGAGACCTGGGTACACTATTATGAGCCTTGTCGTCGTGTTAACAATAAGCAGTAGCTGAAAAAGGGAGACCGTAGACCAGTCATTGCAAAAAGCCAAAGAGCCAGAAAGAAGTCTTCGATGCTAAGGGACCTGCCGTACAAAGTCCAGCTCTGTTAGAAAAATCGGTCACATGTCAGTTTTATAGAGACAACGTACTAAAAGTATCAAAAAGCTACGTCCGAACTATAGTGTACGTGGTCGACAACGCCGCTGCTCACACATGTAAAATAGTTCAAGCATTTCATACTGATAAAAAATGGGGATCCAAGTTAATTATCGAGCATTTTCTCAAGATCTCTGTCCTCTTGACCTTTCCTCATTTTGAAGGATGGAACTAAGTTATAAGTCGAGAAACAGATTCACAGTAATTTTACACCCCCTGTATTAAACCTTTAAGAACGGTCCTCGTTTCACGTATCACACGGCTAGGAATCACATGACATTCCAGGTAGCTGACACGGACAAAATGGCTTATTAACTGGCATTTTAAATAATGGCCATCTTGGAAACAGATGGTATTGTATAGTTTAAATAAAAAGAGCCGACCTTCCTAAGCTAATGTATCACCCGTTACACCAGAATCACAGAATTCACATTCCAACATGACGTTCTTCGAGCAAATGGTCTTTGGATCGTAGGATGTAGTTCTGCAGTTTTTTGTATGATTTTTAAATGCGTTGTTTGTCGTAGACTAGGTGGTTCTGTTGAAGGTCAGAAAATGGTTGACTTGCCACCTGTGAACCGTCCCCTACATTTACGTATTGCACTGTAGACTATTTTTGGTCCCTTTGCTTCCTGAAAGGAAATGAAACCCTACGGAGTTTTGTTTACCTGTCTAGCATGTAGGGCGGTTAATATTGAAACAGCTACGTTTAGAAACTGACTCTTTCATTAACTGTTAAAGACGGTTTATTGCGATTAGGGGTCCAATTGGCCAACTTCGTTCTGACAGGGTTACTAACTTTTGCAAAGTTAAATAATGGTGAGATTAAGCAGTTGTTGTTGAAAGAGAATTGTGATCGGTTTGAGTGGAAGATGAATCATGCTGCTAGTCATATGGGAGGTGTGTGGGAGCGCCAAATTCATTTCTGTAAGAAGTGTTTCGGTCACCTTGTTACATACATATGGTAATCAGTTAGATGATGAAAGCTTAAGGACATTCTTGCGCAAGGCTGCATCCATTTTCAATAGTCGTCCGCTAACTATGATGAACGTGAATGACCCGTTTATTAGTAACACCTTTCACACCTAACCACTAACTCACCATGAAAACTAACTCATCCTTCCTCCACCAGGTAACTTTCAGAAGAATGATGTATACTGCAGACGTAGATAGCGACTTACTGAATGACTTTTGGTCACGTTAGCGAAATGAGTTTTTTTTCCAAAGCTTGCAGGTACGTAAAATGATATCATGGACATCTGTAAAGCGAAACATGTCGATTGGCGATGTGGTTCTGGTACAAGATGATAATTTGGTCAAAAATAATTGGAGACTTGGGCGAGTACAGCAGGTGATGAAAGACCTTGATGGTCTCGTACGTAAGGTAACACTTGCTTTAGCTACGCCATGTTTAGATACAAATGGTTAGCGCAGTGAACCTATTGTGTACATGGAAAGACCGGTTCACAAGGAAATCCCCGTCAAGGAGCCTTTAAGTTAATTTAACAGGAAGTGTATATGTAAGACTCTGTTTTTTACTCCATAAGTTCATTTGCTTACACATAGTTTTGTTTTTAGACTAAGATTTTGTTTGTACACTTTTGCACTTTGTAGCTGTTAAGGTACCTTCGTGTTATGTATTGTCAAATTAACAGGGTTAATTTGAGGGAGCCATGTGTATGCAGTGTCAAGACGACAACGATAATATCTGTTTTAGTCAATCTTTGTTGCGTCAGTGATCTCCCTTGCCTATTTTGCTCATCATTCAACCTGAATAGTTTGCGTTTTGTACACCAACAGTTCGACTGTGACCGCAGTAAGAAACGGTTTACGACTCGCATATTCCATTCAGCTTGAATATAAACAACCCAATAGTCGAACTCTACGGAAATCTCCAGTCCACTCTTGGGTTGTTTATATTCAAGCTGTGACGTTTCTTAATTGTCTTTTATATATAAAGCAAAAATACATGCATTTGTAAATTAGTTCATAAATAACATCACAGAAAGAAGATGAAACATAAATGTGCCCAATAAACAAATCATCAAAGAGAAAATGGTTAGATCAAAGGAAAAATCAAAGTTTCATTATGACCAATCTACTAAACCCCTGAAACCCTTAGAAACTGGAGCGGCAGTAAGGATAAGGCAAGGCAAACAATGGTTACCAGCCATAGTTAAACAAAAAGAGCATGATAGATCATATCTTGTGGCAACTGAAAATGGAGCCATTTACAGAAGAAATAGGCGTCACCTCCTCAAATTAAATGAACAGTCCTTTCAAGAACTAGATCATAATCTTACGTCACATACTCCTCCCATAGAGGACCAACACAACTTCAATAACTCTGTGCCTAGTCCCGTGGTAAACAAATGGCCTGAAGGGTTAAAGACTCCAAGTCAGACATCGACAACCCAAAATCCAACTATATCCCCTACAGAAGCCAAACAATCGCCTTTCAAAACCTACTCACCTTTATCCCAGAGCCCTGCCTCCCCTATATATACAACAAGATCAGGTCGTAGTGTTGAACAGCCTCAAAGACTGACAAAGCATTTAACATTGAACATTTGATGCGCAGATTCATTACAATTATTTGGGATGTAATACATGTGTTATCATGAAAAGGTGCATTGCAGGTGAAATTGGAGCAATAAATAATCAATCAAACTGACATTACTCAGTGATGGTGTGAGAACACAACTTCTCTTACAAACATTATAACCGAGAGCATGTTCAAGAGTTGCATGAACAGTTTATAATAAAAGACTATCCCTGCTAATTAGCAGCTGAGAAAATCAGATAACCCGGAAATGAACTCTAGTGAATGAATCTCTCAATTCATTGATCAATATCTATTTCAATTTTCTAAAGAAAGGGAGGTGTTACATTATTGCCAGTGTTTAATCCAAGCTGATTCGCTACCTGTATTTATACTGCTGATAAGCAACGCCCACTGACCATTATATGAACTCATATTGATTTCTATCTGTGGGTCACTTTTCCTCCAGAATAAATTGAGTAAACATGAACGCTCACTTGCTTTTTCATTAAACCCATCACATCAAAACAGAAGGTAAAATTTCGTTAGAAATAAATGAACTTGATTAGTTTTTTTTTATTATCTCGGCACCAGACTAATTAAAGTCATAATAATTAAAACTAGAAACGTGTCAATAGTACACAGATGCCTTCACTTTCCACCTTTGTCAAAAAAACAAGAGCAGGTTTCCATAACGTTGCTCTTACTGACCTGCTGTGTTCAGGTGAGTTAAAAACCAAAAACGTAGGTCAGAAGATCAAGTGGCCCCGGGGCAGGGATTACTGTATTCACAGAAGGGATCTCAAGTCAATGATAAACTAGCTTCTGTTTCCCATAGTCTGCTACTGTATAGCTACTTTAGTCAGCTACTGTATAACTACTTTAGTCAGCTACTTTAGTTTGCTACTGTTTAGCTACTTTAGTCAGCTACTGTGTAGCTACTTTAGTCAGCTACTGTATAGCTACTTTAGTCAGCTACTGTATAGCTACTTTAGTCAGCTACTGTATAGCTACTTTAGTCAGCTACTTTAGTTTGCTACTGTGTAGCTACTTTAGTCAGCTACTGTATAGCTACTTTAGTCAGCTACTGTATAGCTACTTTAGTCAGCTTCTGTATAGCTACTTTAGTCAGCTACTGTATAGCTACTTTAGTCAGCTACTTTAGTCAGCTACTGTGTAGCTACTTTAGTCAGCTACTGTATAGCTACTTTAGTCAGCTACTGTATAGCTACTTTAGTCAGCTACTTTAGTTTGCTACTGTGTAGCTACTTTAGTCAGCTACTGTATAGGTACTTTAGTCAGCTACTGTATAGCTACTTTAGTCAGCTACTGTATAGCTACTTTATTCAGCTACTGTATAGCTACTTTAGTCAACTACTGTATAGCTACTTTAGTCAGCTACTGTATAGCTACTTTAGTCAGCTACTTTAGTTAGCTACTGTGTAGCTACTTTAGTCAGCTACTGTATAGCTACTTTAGTCAGCTACTTTAGTTAGCTATTGCATAGCTACTTTAGTCAGCTACTGTATAGCTACTTGTACAAGAAGTAAAGGTTGATAAATGTACATAATTAAAAGAGTTAAGCACTTCTTATTTGAAAAAAGATAGATAAAAAATTAGAAATTTAATATTTTACTTATGCTTTTCAATAGGATTTAGACATATTTTACATGTATGGCGGTTAAAACATTGCTTCATTTAAAATAAATGGCGGTTAGTGCATTGTTTCATTTGACATAAATGGTGGTTAGTACATTGTTTCATTTGACATAAATGGTGGTTAGTACATTGTTTCATTTGACATAAATGGTGGTTAGTACATTGTTTCATTTGACATAAATGGTGGTTAGTACATTGTCAATGTTATGCACTTTCTCATGCAAATTGAATTAAGTGCCAGGTTATGTAAATGAATCAATCATGTAAGTTGCTTTTGCTACATTCTGAGAAAACTGTAAAGAAACCAACAGGAAATAAGCAATAAACCCATTATTTCTACATGTCAATACAAGTTTTGGCATGTTTATGAGACTAAATGTCCAGTCTAAAGACAACTAATCAGACAATTAGACAATGTCTTATCTGATAAGGGGTCACAAACAATTAAAAGATAAGGCATCTTCTGGTTTGGGGGTCATTATGGAGGAGATTTTAATTGTCTTTAAAAAAAGAACAATCTTGGAAGCGGCCCACAAAACGATCTGATATATATGTCAATTACTTGTGGGGCAATGCGTGTCACAAACTTGCCATATAGAACTAGGGGTCATGTTTTGATTGCGCCGGTGGAGCCGCCTTGGCGCAATGGTAGCGCGTTCGCCTCAGGTTCGGTGGAGTTGTTGTGTCCTTAGACAAGACATAATTCCACATTGCCTCTCTCTCCCACTCTCCCTCTCTCTCTCTCTCTCTCTCTCTCTCTCTCTCTCTCTCTCTCTCTCTCTCCCTCTCTCTCTTCGAAGTCGATTTCATCTGGAATGAATCTCGAGAGCGATTAATTTAAGTTGTAAGAATATGTTTTGGCAATCGTGAACAAGTTAATTAGAAAAAATAAATCGTCTTCTTTTCTTTCTTATTTCTTTGGGGGGGGTCAATATAAAAAATAAAACCCAAATGCACAACTGCTCATTTAGTAAAGGAGCAGTCTGTGCCACAAGATTTGTGGCTAAATTGTGACAAAGTCAAAGGCAATAACTCTGGTGTTAGTGGTCAAATATAATAACTAAAATAAGGTTCACCACTTCTTATACCAATAAAAATTGTATGGATTTTGGTGACTGTATGTCCATTAGTAAAAGATGAATGCTTGCCAAAAACTTGCAATATAAAATGCCTCAGTTTTGACAAAGTAAATAACAATAACTCTGTTGTAACTGGACAAATATAGATACTAAAACGCAGGTGCACAACTTCTCATCCCAATAAATATAGTCCAGTTTATTTCGTCATTTTTTTCTAATCATGATAACAACTAGTGCAAAAACACTGTACTGGAGAGTGTAATTCTATTTTACACTTTCGATGCTTGATGATTATACCGGTATTTGTCTTTGAATCTATTGTATGTCGTTAATGTACAGTGACATCATTATGGAAATGTCCTCATGACCATACGATAAAAAAGCTAAAACAAAGACTAATGTGCCGAAGTTTCCTGAAGCAGGCTACATCGAGCAAGAATACTAACATTCGGAAAAATCTCAATGACCACTTTGAATTGCTGTGACAAAATAATGAACTTAATGATAGAATGATATATTGACTGTGTTGTATTTTTACACAAACATTGCAAGGATAACTGTTATTAAAATGATTATTAATACAAGTTAAAGTATGACCCGACCGCCACCAGAGAATATCCAGCAATTAAGTGGATCACATTTCTATGATGATGACCCTTTCATTATTTACGCTTAAACCCTTGCTTTAAAAGGAGGGAGGTCTCATATTGAAGTTATATAGGCGCAGTAATTTATTTGAAATCATTGCATAAACAAGGCTTCACGATTTAATTATAAGCATCCTTACTAGTGCTCAGGAAATGCAAGAATTTTCTTTTGACCAACGAAAAACATTCATCCTAAAATTGATACTGTGGTAATACTGAAAATTGTTTTGCCTGTACTTGATCAGTGATGACGAACTGTTTGATATTTTGCGGAAAATACGCATTTATCAATATAGGTATATAATAAAAACACTTCATTTCACTAGTAGAACTCGCCTTTGATTTTGTTATATGAAAGCTTTGTAACACATTTACAACAACAGGCGAACCTTATGACTCTAGAGGTATTCCACTTTTTATAAGAGTCGAGGAAGCTTTAAGATAAAACTACAGAACAAATCCATAACTTTTTTATCGTAATATTTGTCAATAGTAAGGAAATTAAACCCCGGAAAACTTAGTTAAGGTTTGACGCCAACGCCGACACAGACGCCGACGCCTAAAAGAGTATGATAGCTACCTTATTCTTCGAAAAGTGGAGCTATAAAGTCAAAAGAAAACATCATTGTTGGCTAAAAATGAATTTGATCCTAAATACATTGTTCTATCCATTTATACCTTGTTATAGTTCACCCCCACCTATCATGTGCTTTTGCGTCTAATAATCTCTAAAGATTTTTCATTTGTTATACAAATAACCTATGTATACCTGGACATTATACATTTCACAGAATATTTAAGATTTTGTTTCTTCTTTTATTTTACAATCTTGATTATACATGCATATATACAATTTTTTGTAATCTTAACATAGTTATTCTAACACTTTGTGTAATATTTATATACAAATGTTTTTAAATAAAAGAAATGAAGGAAGAAAAAGAAGTGCAAATAAGATAGGAGATATATTTTTGAGAACAAAAATAGCCAAATTATGCATTAAGGATCATTAAGAAAAGAAGAATTTTGGAGAAAAAGAGAATTGAAAGTATGATATCCCGTAATGAAAACGGTAAGATGGGTGTCGATCGTGATATTATTGATACTATGCTGTTATTATCATATTTGACACAAAGATTTAAAAGACAACGTCATAGTATTTTTAAAATATGAAACATACATTCAAAAGTTGCCATTCTTTTTCAAAATGTTCAGTTTTTCGTGCTCAGTTTCTATTCTGACTATAAGATAGCTTTTGAAATGACCAAACACTGGTATATGTTTTCTATTTTTCATTTGGTAACTATAATTTTTCATAATAATTATCATAAAGTTAATTGCACTTGTAAATCTATAATTGATGTTTAAACCAAAGCATATGCATGTGTGTATCATGAAAATTCAAATTGATATTTTTTTTCTTTCAATTGATTTAAAATTTGCTGACGATATCCTTACAGAGATTTATAGAAATATAGAAATAATGATTTTGAAAAAGATACTAGTATTTTTAAGTTTTACAAGTAATTTATAATTATAATATAGTAATATGTAAAAAAATGAAATAATGGCGAGAAAACTACACATATAATTTGAATGAGACACATTACCGTGACAAACTATTGTGAAAGTCATTAAACTCGTTTTCGGAATGGTTTAGATTCTCATCCCTTTATGGACTGAAGAAAATATTTCAACGGAACGAAGATGTTGCTGAGTTAAGGATAATTGTATAGCTACCCCTCCCTACATTCCAAGATTCGTTTTGTGACTTAATAGACGTGTTCATGTTCTTTGATTTACGTGGTAAAAGTGATAGCTTAATTTCATAATGTAGTAAACATGTGTACAATTGATTTGGTTCACTTTCAAGACCTATCCTTTCACGCAAGCGCCCCTCTTTGTCATACAACGTAATATATGTTCAGTGACATATCCATATTTGTGTTTAACAGGCTAATGTGTTGCAGTTTGAAAACTTAACTTACTATACCACACCGCAAGCAGAACAGCAACGAATGAAATCAAAATAGCCAACAGCTTGGCTGGCGTGATGTGTAGTTGTATTTGACGAAAGAGAAATTTGTGTTTGAACTGATTGTATAGCTTCATTGCGACAAGCTCTACATTTTTCAATTTCCCGAAAACGTCCTCTTCATTTTTCGGAACCGGAATGCTAGGCTCCAGCAAACTTTTCAGAAACTTCAATGCGAATTTGTGGATGTAAAGGCTATCCACACTGACACTGTCTGTAATGCTGATCCAGCGGAAAGACCTATTTGCGATATTAAACTTGTCAGCTATTTTGTTTTCGACTTCCTCAAAATCTTCTAATGTTTTAAGACTGCTCGAGTGAATAGGGTGTATGCTGCTATCCCCGGCTAGGTCAAACTTAGAAGTCAGCAGGAAAATCTCCGGTTTATCTAAGGAAAGTAATTAAACACCATATTCAGTGTTAACGTATGACTTCAGTGGCAAAATTTGTCAAATTTAAAAGAAGCAAATATGAAATATTATACATGTATTATAATTAAGAGGAAACATAAATTTAATGTTACTATCACACAATGAAACCATTCTCTGCTGCTGTTTTACTTTTCATTAGAAACTGTTACCGGAAAGAAATATAAATAAATGGATCAAAACTATACTAATTTATAGTCGAACAATTATAACTGAAATAAGAAGCATTATTGTTCCACCGTTTTTAATCATTCCATTGTATCCCATCGAAAGTGACATATTCTTACGACGAACAATTTTATTTCTGTATATTGGTAAATTCAACTTAAAACGAGCGACCCGTTGTCTTTGATATCTACAATGAAATATTTCAAATTCACCATATACATACATGTTACTCTATTGTCGTGTAATTCAGTTACCACGGATATAGCAATCATGTATTTAATTAGCATCTATTTCACATAAGAAATGAACTCGCTATTCTTTTCATTGTGCATGAATAACTTTATACCTACATTTGAGCTGGCCTTTGACCGTATCGACGTTATCTAGAACTCCCTTGATGCAGTCAATCAGATTGTCAGGAATTGTATCTGTGCAACTGTGCATGAAGATAATCTTTGATACTTTCCACTCATGTTTTACTGTTGGATACACAATTTTTGGTGCTCCAACTCCGTAATAGTTTTGTTTAGCTTCAAGGTCTTTCATAGCTGTTCCTGTGGGCAGGAAACCTGAAAATATACCACATCTGACACTTAATTAGAGCCTTTTATTATTTAAATCATCTAGCGAAACTTTGATTTTTAAGAGCCAGCTATAGTGCAAAATGTCAGGAATATCTGTTATTGCTTAGGTAGTACCAGACGTAAGCTGAAAGGTTTTTATCATTTCTAGACAGTATGTAAACCTATGCACATTTTGAAAAGTTCTTTTCAGAAAATACTGAAGATGTTGCTCATTACTACAATTTAAAATAAGCCATTTAGTGGAATAAAAAAGTAATTTTTTTTAATAGCCTAATTAATTGTACTTGTCGCAGACATTAATACCTGTCTTAAAATCATTGTGTACCCTTATAAGTACAGTTACATTGTAAAGAAGGTTTTAATCACAAAGCAGACATACATGATCATGATATTGAAACAAATTAAGTTAGACAAACCTGTTGACCTAGGAAATATTATTGATGTTTGACTGACGATTACCGTTTATTTATCTTTTTGTGAACATGAGGACCATCACTTGTTTTCTTTTGTTTATTTAGTGATTTAAATGGACTTTCCAAACATAAGTAAGTTTTAATACTATTTAAACATAATGTTAAGAAGGATATAAACTTTTCAACCTTTTTGTACGAAAAACGTTTTACACGTTAGTAACTTAGGTCAAGCACTACATTTATTAAAATTTCCTTAAGCGACTACTCTGTAGCTTGGATAAAGATTTAAGTATTAAGTGAAATGATCAGTAACATGGCCTATTGTGCACCTGCAATATTCCTGCGCCAACTGTCGAAAAATTGGTCCACATTGTTGCAGCAAAGATGTACTTGCTTTATTTTCACTGGGGTACATGTATTTAGGAACAAATGAATATGGTGATGTAAATATACCAAACAACCCTGAAGCTATAGGTTGCGTTACACATACTGTTCACTGATGTTGTTTGTTATTCATGTATATGGAAAAAAACCTGTTGATGCCATCGGTGTCAAGGAATCCAAATTATTAAGGAACGCGCCATGCTGGCTGGAATCAGATTTTGTGATTGTAATCATTCATGTACAAATTAATGCGACACAAATCAGGGGCGTAAAACGACAGTATTATGGTTACCGTATTTTCTCTTGTGATCAAGCGCTATTGAAACAAAGAGAAATATACGATGTTCATGTATTGTTATAACATTACGTTTTCATAATAAATACACTTGTTAAAGCTTTACTGTTTGGTACTTACAATATGAAATTTACATTACCTAGTGAACTAATAAAACAATTATAAAGCCAAAAGCCTTACCGCCAATCAACAACTCTAATATTTCTGACAATTCAGGAGAATTCACATTTCCAAGTCCAGCAAAATCAACAATCTGTGGTAGCTTTTTAAATATTTTTCCTATCTTCCGTTGCTTGTGAACATCACGTACACTTTTAAGTGAAATACCACAGTGGTTATACCTATAGATAAACAATAAAACTGATGCAAACGCGTAATGTAAGATATATCCAGGTTTGAAATAAAATGGTGAACAATTTGATGATAGTGTATGTATATCCTTTTTTGTTCATTTTAATAAGTCTATTGTTGGCTTTTTAATCGAAAAGTTTAATTGTCTCTAAATAAGATGGCAAAATGGAGGATTATTCCATTTCAAGGATGCAACGTTCGTCCAAAGATGGCAACTCGGGAATTAGCATATTAACTATTCGTTTGTTTTGTGCTGTGTTGTTTATTTGATTTTTTGGTCTAAACATACTTGACGAGAGATGTAAACAGTCATTTTTGATATTTTGGCTCATTAGATCCAGTAATTGTGCGGTTTTTGTTTATCTTTCCGCTTGATTTTTAACGCAAAGCAACTGCTTTACATCTCTGAAATCGCCGTAAGAATACACTAAATGTGATTTAACTGATTGTAGCCCAACATGGCGTTCGCTAAATCAGGTAAGACTTCCTCACATGTGTCTCTGCTTGGTACGCTTGTATCTTAATTGGTCTATCACCATGATGTGGCTGCTTCATATGTTTTAATCAGACGAACATACAAATAGAAAGTTGACGATTCGCACCTAATCAGTTCTCCAGTAACAGACTGTGATACTCCTCTTCCTTGCTTTGCAATAATGTAATACCTTCCAGTCAAGACTTTGTGCAGTGTATTGATCAACGAACTTTTTCCAGCACCAACAGTCCCGATCAACAATATCACGTGGTTTGTATCTTCACATTCAGAAAATTCGCATACCTCTATTATTTCATCTAATAGTGCATCGTTTTCTTTTGCTAAGTTAGAATCAATTGTTTCCGTTTCTTGTTCTGAAAAAAATATTTTGTCAGAAACAGTTCAACTTAAAAAAAACTATAATATATTGATTATTTAAAAAGGACACTTAGGACATAATTGTTTTACATAGGAATGATCCTCTTTACCTTCATTTACAATGTTCTTGCTTTCGACAGCTGAGAAGATTGGCTCAGTATTTTTCTCAGCTCCTAATACCTCTGGCCTTATTTGTGATGGCTCCATAGCCGTTTGCTGTTGCCCTGCAAACAAATATCAAACAGTTACTATAATATTAAAAATGATGAAATATTGGGGAAATTCAGTAGTTCACAGATCTTCTTAAATTGTTCTTTATATATAATTATGTAATATTAAATAGAATCATAATTATATTACAATGTAACTTTAGTTTCTCATTTTTCTAAGAGTACACTTCAGTGCTAAGTGTCGTTTTTGAATAATTATGATAATTTTGCATAGTAAAAAGAGTATCACTGTTACAAATTAAATACTTAAAACAATGATATAATAATACTTACTTAGCGCATCGAGGATTTTCTGCAAACTGTCCTGTATAATACCAAAGTTTATGTGGTATCCACCTTTAAATATGTTTTTCAATGTCAGTGCGAGGTCAAGTAGTCGTTGTTCAAACTCTTTGCTCTCCAAGTACTCCAGCAGTTTTAATAAACCCCGACATGACGTACATTTTATTTTCATTACAATGCACTGTTTTTCCGCATCGCAAACTTTGCCGTCATTAATTTCAATTTCTTCTAGAATTTTTACAACCACTCTTGTTAGTGTTAGAATCTCTTCTTCGGTAAGGTCTGGAATATGTTTTTCAACACCGGTTCGGTTCAAAGCTGATTTGAAAACTCTTATGATCGTTGTTTCCCCTAAATTTGTCAAATGATCGTTTGGACCTCTTAAATCCATCTTTGCTCCAACCACTTTAAAAACAGAAAAAAAACATTAATTTATACACAGCACAGTATGTCAAAAATGATCAATAGAAATAAAATGTTTATGGGTTTGAGATATCAGTAAACTAAAGAAAAGCACTTGTTAGAATTGGTAAATGTCTTCCATTTACAGAACAAATCAACCGTAGTTAACATTAAGTTTTTTATTTGCATATAACCTTAAAAGTTCATGTTACCGCACCTCGTAAAATTACTTAATACGCACATGAAGTTTCAACGCTGTGGAATTATCCATCGAAGGAAAGCATCTATTCTTCAAGTATAATATTTGGTTATTTGGTATGTCCAAACGGGAGAGGGCCTAAAATTACCCTATACGCACAAGAAGTGTCAACGTTGTTGTTATATTCATTGAAGGAAAGTGATTAGGTTCATATATGTATATAATTCTTTGGTTGTTGAATTGTCCAAAAAGGAGAGGGCCTGCAAGTCATTTGATTTTACCTTTTTACAAACTTAAATCATGAAATTAAGTTAGTCATATGTTAATATATATGTAATAATCGCAATAGGATATTGAATTTCTAATGAGTGTATAGAAATATTTTGGTACAGACGTTTCTAGATGTATCGAAATATACTACCTTGAAAAGAATGAAAATTATCCCTCTGTTGTATCATCAAAAATTGTTTGATATCTGCAATTTACATTAATAATGATAAAAAACAAATAAGTTTGAACTTAGTGTGAAAAACAGACAGACACTCGTTTAGAATAAATGGAGCAAATATCAGCCAAGAGCTTGCAACATTACAACATTTAAAAACGAAGCACATTGCTTGTCCTTATAGAAAGCATCAATCACAATGCACATATACAGACAGACATACATCTTAATCACTTACTATCTTTATCCTGAAATGTTTATGCTTTTTGTTCAAATTTCTAAGTGTATATTTTCGTATTTTTCGACACGATATATAACGTACTTTGAATATATGTAGAAGCGCTTTCGCCTCTGAATTGGATGGTCTCGTGTTCGATCCTCACCAGTGTCAAAGTAGTGGTAGAGGTAGGCAAGCAAAAATAATTCCATATCGCGTCTCTCCCTCTTTTGTTTTGATTCTCTCCGGAAAGAGTCTCGAGAGCGATCAATATAAGTTGTTAGAACTTGTTTCGCAATCGATATTAAATAAATTAGTATAAACTAATATTTTAAAGAGGGAGATCGAAGGCTGGCATGAATTTGCTAATTTGAAACCTGATTGATTAGAATTCAAATTTGTACATGTATATTATGTCAAACGCATTTTGAAACTCGACTTATTTACCAGTTAAAAGTACCTTGTATCGCATCGTAATTCCTGTCAAGTTTCACTGAAACGTCTTCAACCTTTCCAGTAATAGCCCTTAGTTGTTCTGCCATTATTTCATCGCACTTGCTTATTTCTTTGAGTCTTTCAGTTGCTGAGGAAACGTCAATTGGATCTGTGTGAAATTGTTTCACAAAATTCTGACATTTATCACGGACGTCACGATCAAGACCTGAGCTGAGTTTAATCAACAGAGCAGCTAATTCTTTCCGTGCGTCGTCATACTCATCCTCATTCATGGACATTGACGCTAGATGTGCTAAATCGTTTCGCAGTTCCTTAAGCTTTCTTATACCATTACTGGCATCTCCAGAAAGACTAGACTCAAAAAGTTGCAGTATTACTGTTCCAAGCAGCAATATGTCCCAAGTAGTCTTGTCTACGTTTCCAGTTCTAGGATATAGTTTCTGATATTGCTTGTTATTTATCTTCCGAGATAGACTCCGTTTATGTGGCTGTAGTAGTACATCTAAAGAGTCACCTGTCATGTTTGTTTCTCTCTCCAGTATTGCACGCAGTATTAATAATCCTCCTTCGCCCAGCAGGAGGATGTACCTAAGATGCCTCTCATTACCTCTTGTCGCCATTATTCTTTCCGGTACTTTCTACTGGCAAATCTCCGAAAAATGACTGAGGCTGAAACTAATAATGTATATCAATTATTCGTTAACAAAAACAATCTGCAAATTTTCCTCTTTGCCATCAAAGCGTTAAAACTGCATCCAATTTAATGTCAAAATGTGTTGCATTTTGTACCGATTATCACTAAAACGAGACTATTAAAATTTGCTGAATAGTAGAACTTTAACCTTAACACTAATATGTCAATGGCATCTTTCTAGTTTAATCGGGATGATTTTCGGCAAAACTGTCGTATCTACCGAGGATTTTCTCCTCATTTGTACCTGTTTAGACGTAATTTCAAGTTCTGGTTCCTTATTCTATTCTGAAACAATATATACTGGCCGTTACTCACAAAGACAACAGAAAATGCAACAGCATTCACAAATACCTGCCCTGCGTTGAATTTGGAGCCGCTGTCAACGCCGCAACCGCTGTCAACGCCGGAGGTTGTACACTGTGATGAAGAGGTTAAATACATTAGTTCTATAAAGCTTGACAATCACTGAATATACGGTATTTCAAAATCAAATGTGGAAATAGTCACGGAAAATAACACTTACGTACCTCAAGTTTTTCATACCTTCCTATGTGTTAAAACAGAAATTACTTGCAAAGATAGGATTTCATCTATAATTCATACACATCAAACATTTCAAAAGGTGTTGTCAATTACCCAAAACTAAAATATAATCCATACACACAAATGTCATCTTACGACAGTGTAAATCAATATATGTTTAATGTTTCCACTCCAGGCCCGTTAAAGTGAGCCGAAATTTCATGTACCAGAGAGTACTACACGAATTGTTTTAACACTAGTTGGATTACTGTAGCTAAATGTATTCCGACATGTTAAGGGTTACTTAGGTAGACAACCAAATATCTGCACAAAAGGTCTTGATTGTATTGCAGGTTAGAATTACAGGTTAGGTTTAAATCACGAAGCGTGTCAGAAAGTTTTTGCCGTGCAAACATTTTTTATCCGCTATATTCAAAATCCATGTTGCACAAAGTAAACTTAAAGAAAGACATATAGTTAATATTTTTCAATAGTATCAATATTTTATGCAATTAATTAGACTTATTCAGCAATATAAAGTCAAAACTATTTTACGGTCAGTTCACTCCTTTGAAGCAGGAAGTGTAAAACAAGACAGGGACTACTTTTTCTAGGAAGGACATTTGGCAAAATGTGTGCACTGAGAGTTTACTCCCTTTATAAATGTAGATTTACTATGAGGTATAAGTATGCTAAATAGATTTCCAAAGTATAGTTATAAGTTATAAGATTTTCGGTATAGATCTCACCTACTACTGATATGCAAAATCACCCTAGACCCACTTAAATATATAAATATATGTTATCCAATACTGTATGACACGGTATGCCACTAAATTGCAGCTGAATGACACCGCCCTCTTCTATGGTTTAGGTTAAGTGGTCTTTGACCAAAATGCACCTGATATTTATATTGTTACTTAAGATATGTTGGAAAAGATGAATCTAGAAATTACTTTTTGTACGTAAATTTGATACGTGTAATATAAAACAATACCATTGGGAACATTTCCGAATCTACATCATTGGCCGGGCCTATGAAAATGTGTCTTTACGTTTGGCTGTAGGTCAATGGTCCAGATACAGTAAGTTCAGCTTTAATATTTGAATGAATTATTCTCTCAGCAACAACTTTTTTCACGGGATCCATCCCTGTCAACACTGATAAGATAAAAAGAATCTGCATGCAAGCTCTTCAAATGGTTTAAATACCAACCAGCTGAGTTATAGTGCCATCATGGCTTTTTGCTATGTTCATGCATGCTACCCATGTAGCATAAACCATTGGATGCTTTTTTCAAATCAAAGTGCGGTGAGCGCTGAAGGCGTGGGGGCTATAGGTTAACTCCCCGAAAATAAACTTTTGACCTACGTGTTTTGCGCTGAACCTTACCTAAAGTGCGGGTCGAAATGTGCAGAGGACGAAATTCAATATATGACACAGAATAAATGATTCACAAATATATGGGTGGCAGGGAAGTTTGTTTTATTATAAAACGTTAACGTTAAATGAAAAATAACCACATAGTCAACATTATAAATTGTTTAAACCAATAAAAATAATTCGATCTGCGCTTTGTACAACTTCAAGCGATATGATCTGATGATGTGGATCGAAAATTATTGTGTACCAAGGACAAGACCTTGAAACAGAAATAAACAAAGCAATACCAGCAATGAAATATAAATACAGTACTGTACAATGTGTATAACAGAGAAAAACAAAAATGATTCTGGGTTACCTTGTAGTTGTAATCGGTGAAACCGTTCACTGGGCCCTGACATGCAGCGTCCTCGATAAATGGCGGGTGATTTTGATCACGTGAGTTCCTTCTTGGGAATGTACGGAATTGATGTCTTTTTTTAGAGAAATTTATTTTTAGGTAATATATATATATGTTATCGTTCGTAAATAACAAAGTTGTCAATAAAATAACTTGGAAATTTGAAAGTCAAACTATAAACACTTATATCGAGCTCCGTACGATTCCGTAAATTTCCGTAAATATCCGTACTTTTCCGTGATATGCATATGATTATCTTCCGTAATCAGCTAACAGCGCATTAATTTCTAAAACAGTAAAAAATGTGTTATGCAGCCCGTAAGCTATATACCTTTCTGCAATCGTTTGAGTTATGAGATGTACTCTTTTTATTTGTAATATGTTCTTATCATATGCGACATTCAATCAGAAGATTGATCTGATCTGTCTTGCACTACATGTACTTTCGCATAGTGCATGTTTACAGTTGTTATTCGCACAGAGCACTGTTAAATTGTCTGCAGTGTTTGAAATGTGATATGCTAACTTAGGCGTAGGGGACTTTCAGTTCCCAGGCCAAAAACCAACTTATGGGAAAAGTCGAGTATTCATCAACACGATTTCAGCCAATCAGGAGTGAAAGACATAGTGTAATTCAGTTGTTTGGTTCCGAGTCTCGCCTATTTAACAACTGGTACCTATATTAAACTAAATTCAAGTATATTCTAATAGTCTACTGTTTCAAATATTTGTTTGTATTGATGGTAAAAGTGGTTATCGTATTGATGGTAAAAGTGGTTATCAAATAACCTCTCATAGTAAACACATCATCTGAATAACGTTAATTTTTACATCAAAAGGCAAATTGAGAAGCAAAACAGTCTGATCACATTTCAGCGGAACCGTTGCGATTTATAAAATGGTAAAAATGCTAAAATGTTCTTCCTTTCATTTCAGGCCCAGATGAGAAATCATAAGAACAATCATTCTCAGACTGGTATTTTCCTAAAAGAATGGATAGCAAGAAAGTAGGAAGGAAGTTTTAAAAACATTTTCTATTCTTTCTTCCTGCGACCTTTGTCACAGTTTCATTCCCAACGTTAACTGTACGTATGTAGACGCTTGACATGTCAGCATATTGAATATGTTTACTACCAAGTCTTTTTAATCTGATGAATTAATTTCAAATCTTATACATGTATCATTAATCAGAGGACAAATACTCTTATCAATCATCTGATGAAACATAAAACTAATTAGAGCGTTTCTCTTTATGATACAAGTTCAAAACCGTTCTCTCAAGATAAAGTGAATCTTACATGTTCATGAGTTGTGGATAAGGAAATCCCACCCGAGGGTTGAGATACGTCCAAAAACAGAGCCTCGTTTTTGGACGTATCTCAACCCTCGGGTGGGATTTCCTTATCCACAACTCAATGGACATGGTAGATTTATTTTCTCACCGTTTATTCAATCGCATTTTCACACAAGTAAGAAGGAATAAGTGCAAATACAGGATGGGGATGAAAAAATGAAAATCAACTTTTTCTCGAATTTTACTTCAAAACTGCTATAGATGGATAGAAAATGATCTAATTCAAAAATAACAATTTTACAGTCATTTTTCGATTTTTATGTCTGCTTACAATTAACGTAAAAATAGTCCGGCAGCGATGTGAGATAAGCGATGTGAGATAAGTTTATCCTACATGGGTAAATGTGCGGAAATATGTATCTCATAGGTGAGAAAGCTCAATTTTATCCCGACTAAGAAATTTTTTGGATATCATTGTTATAAGATTGGTCCTACATTGTAACGATCACATGCCTTTGGTTCTAGGTAGACGAGCTGGATGGGTCCTGTTAAAGTGACTCTTGTCTTACTTTATCTTATTTGTGGTTGCAATGACCTTGAACTTTAGATAAGTATTTCCGGGTGTCTAGACTGTCAATAACGTAAATGCATCGACAAGGGAACTACATTAAATAAGGCTGACATCACAATCTGGTCTTTAATTTAATATTTAAGCACTTCAAATACACATTTTAACAATTTAATTGCACGTTAAGAGAGGTAAAATGAGGAATTATTGCAATTTTCAAGAAAATAACGATTTTCATATAATATCTCGTTTATGCATAAAGCGTCAGTTTGGCAACCTTTTATAATTAATGCTTATCGACCAAAGACATTATGAAACAAGTGTTAACAAAACTTTACTGATATTTACCGAATGTTTAAGTGTTTTTTTATTGGGGGGGGGGGGTGAATTTTGCTGCTACTCTTTAACTTATTTGCACATATACCAATATTAGGGTATGCCTCTCAAAGATATGCTATTCTATACCTTATTATTATGCAGATCCGTAAGTACTAGAATAAAATCATTTTTATCAAATGCCTAATGCTAAAGTTGGCTATCAATAATGAAAATTGCAATTCTATGTTTAATCAATATCTATTTATTGGTACATTTATTTTTACATAATCAACACTGAATTTTCCATGGCCACGTCGTTACCAGTAAAGGCAATGCTTTGAGGGAAGAGCCGGTATCCACTTACAAAGAGCAGAAATTTATCAAATCAAATTGAAATGAATAATGCAACCTTAAGTATAGAATTTTGAAAAAAAAAAACTTTTAAAAGACAACTTTTTACGATAAATGGCTCTACTCGGTACAAATGTAAATGGAAAACTCATTTCATTGCGCTGTTTTTATCCCGACAAAAACCTCAGAACACAATTATGTGCAATAAGTTATGTGTCAGTTGACACGACAATAAAAAGCTCTATTAAGTACAAACACATAATTGTATACAGATAGCAAGTGCATAATTGTATACAGATAGCAATAAAGCGGTAAAACCTGGTAAAAGCATACATTTACATTTCTTGCACATACATGTACACACGCAACATTTTATAATAGTACAAAGTTTTCCATACGTTTATCTCTACATGAGAACGTATAGAATCAAAAATTTGATTGAAAACAGTGTTATCACAATAAGCATCTACATGTTTAAGTTATACAACAGGAGCAGATTTTACAAAAGATAAAGTATTGCATACAGTATTCAATAAAAAAAGCAAATATATTGTACGCGAAATTCAAAAGTACAAATACGATAGTATGGTCCAAGCTCAATAAACGATAAATATGACGTTATAGTAGTTGCACCAATAGTATACCGTCAGCCGCGTTCACTACCGAGATTACCTACCATTATCATGTAAATTTCTTCATCAACGAAAAGCTAATCAAAATATTTAGTATATGTGGCATGCATTTACCACTACAATTAAAGGCGAAGCAGATGGTGTAAACAAATTATATAAGATTTTAATTGTCATCAGACATACATGTAGAAAGTTAGATTATTATTCCTTAAATAAATTTATATGTAGTAAGCAGAACACACTGGGATACATTATACACTAATATCTCCCTCTACCGTTTGTGTAAAACTAACATTTCAGTATATATTTCACATCTGCAAAGTCACAAGTTACACTTACATGTTAGTAAAGAGTGAAAAAAAAATCTTAAAGGTATTATTGCATTATAATACATATGTTACTATATATAGTAACACATTTGTACAGTACTATGATGATTATTTTTACGGTCAGGGCATTATAAGATAATTGGCACGCGCGTGAGGGTCGATTGTGCGATAATCGGCCCACGGAAAAGGGACACACGACGTCAACGGCTACAAATGACGTCACCTCTTGAATAAATGGCCGCAACCGACAAATCTATTGAATCGCGATCAAAAGAGATCATTTAAAACAAAGTGATAGAAAATAGATATTCAGTTATGAGTGTAACAAGATACAAACGAATTTATCGAAAGTAAAAAATATCATCAACACTAGGAAAAAGATGACGCGTAACGATAAAAACTTCAAGGAATCGCCGTGAAGTGAGAAAAAACACCAACTTTAAATCATCATCACTAAATGAACATGATCTGTGAATTACACTTTAGTTTTTAGTTTTCTAGTATCTAGTAGTTTTGCACATTGTATGATAGAATACTGATTAAAACGTAAGATATGTATTATAGACGTTAATTCACGACTGAGCCCGACCGGGACGTAATAATCGGCCCGCAAGAAGCATAATGGAACGAGGGTTATCATCTAAGTCCTTTCACTTTCACGTGATGCTGGCGGCATTTTTTTCTATACTGCCATTTAGTGCATAATCATGGTCAGCTAGTAAATTCGTCAGAAAATGGGTCTTTATTTGTAATTAAACGCCAGCCGACAACAGTTTGTACAGAACTGCAATCACGACAACGAACATTATCGCAGCCAAAATAACACCTGGTGAGATGTGCAGCTGCATATCTTGGAAGAAAACCCTCTTTATCTGGTTGGTCAGCTTGAACATGTACAGCTCAATATGTTTCATAACGCCCATCACGGATTCAGAGGAATCATAAGCTGGAGGTCCAGGCTCGACCATACGCTTGATAAACTTCAGGGCGATATTTTCAATATATATATTGTCGCCTTGGAGACGGTCGGTAAAGCTGGCCCAGCGGATTCGGTTTGATTCCAGAGCTCCTACAATGTTGAATTCGGGAGCAATTTCATCTTCTTTTTTAATAAACTCTTCCAGTGACATGTTATCGTCATCGTTTGTATCAGATATATGTACGCTAGCATCTCTAACAAGATCGTATTTTGTGATCAGCAAGAACACTTCTGCAGTGTCTGAAAAGATAAAAGTCATAAGATACTTACTGTAGAACGAGTCAGTTATAAAATTATCCCTTTTTGTATTTTATTAATTTTCAAAACTGTTTTAGAACAGGAAAATACTACAGATATTTACAAATGCTTCAAGTTTACAAGATTATTTACAGAAGCATGGATCAAATTCTAACTTACATTTTCTCTTTAATGTGTTTGGGTCCGTTATTTTCAAAACTCCGGTCAAACATTCAATTAGTTGTTTAGGAATGGCCTCCCTGCAACTCTGCATGAATACAACCTTAGTTACTCTCCAAGCCGGATTTGCTTTTGGAAAAATGCGTTTCAGACTCCCTACTCCAAATTCTTTCTGTTTTTCCTGTAAGGCTTCTATGTGCGTTGTTGGAGGAATAAAACCTGAAAACAATTACACATGAATATTATAGTTAATGGTAATGTATGTTTTAGTAGTTGACAACAAAACTAACAGCCAATGGTCGATCCCCAACCGCGAATGATTTCCCCAATTTGTTCACAGATACATGTATAAAACCTGTAGTGTAGCCAGAAATATCAAGCTTTTAAGGCAACGACTACAAAAGTAGAGACGAGGTAACAATCTAAAACAATGCAAAAGAGGATGAAGGTGCAGAAATTGCTCGGAAATTAAGCTCAATAAATTGTTCAATCTTAAAATTGAGAAAATAATTTAGTATCGTTGGTTTCATTTTTTACCCGCAATTTAAGAAATTGTAACACTTCAGAAACTATAAGGCAGTGGACTCTTTTTAAATTAATTCGATTTTTCAATGCTTCTTTCAAATAATATTTGACATTTAGCCATGATTTAGCACTGATTATAGACTTGAATAAATGACTCGTATAAATCCTATAGCTAACATAAATCGAAATATGAATGCCATCCATATTCATATTTAATGTAGTAAAGACGTTGTTTTGACTATCCTAGTCAATATTTATTATCCACTTAATACTTTGATATGGTTATTTTCATTTCTATCTATTAATCAGAGAAAAAACTCATTTAATAAAAGTTAAATAAAAGTTATTTCTTTCCTGTTTTAGATAATTCAGTGTGTGTTAATATTTCCTGACAACAACAACATATGGTGTTCCTGGACAGTAGTAACATTCTAAACTTTGTTAATTAAGAGAGCATTACCGCCAACAAGAAGTTCTAATATCTCGCGCAACTCAGGGCTGTCGTTGTCTCCAAGTCCAGCACAATCAACAATATGTGGCAACTTTTCCACTATTTTTTCCATTCTCTGTCTTTTGTCTTCATCTTTTCCAAAGTAACACCACAATTTTCGTACCTGAAATAAAAACTCTTTGAATAATATTTATGGCGCAATACTTTAAATAATATTTACGGCATCAGGCCCCATTTTTAAACAACTATTACGGAATAGTATTAGTTAACAATAGCAAGATCTATTAAATAACAATGTTACGTTTTGTTCAGTTTGCCTTGCATCTTAAACTCTTATACATATATCTATATAAAGCACAAAGAGTGTATTGATTGCTTGATTAACATATTTGCTAAGAGAATGGTAACCTTCCTCATTGATTTAACTTTTCATTCCTTTGAAAACTTCGCAAAATAATATTTTCTGTCAAACCAACCTTCCCAAATCCAAGGTAACCGACTGTGCACGTCCTTGTCCTTGTGTTGCAATCTGGTAGTATTTTCCTGTGAGGACTTTATGAATGGTATTGATCATTGCGCTTTTCCCAGCACCAGTCTTTCCTATCAACATTATGATCTCAGCATCTGTGCGATCTGACCTTTCAAGTAACTCGGTGATTTCATCAAACAATGCAGCATTTTCTTCGGCGACGTCAAGGTCTACTAACTGCTCTGAGCCTGCAAACACGACAATTTGTTTGACTAAAGAGACGGTTAATTACAGAAAGCACCAATGAAAACGTATGTATAAATTCAATCTTTCTTGAAAATGCTATTTTAATACGTTTATTCGCCATGTTAAAATTAAAATCTAAGGTTAGGGTCCGTCCAAACCTTAAATACCTAATATTTTTAACTGAACTCTTGAATTTTGATATCTGATAGGGTGCCTATCAAATCAAATGATTAAACAATATTGTCTAGATCGCGCATTTATACTACATCAAATGATAGGCCTATCATCACGTATAAGGCCTAAATACATCACATTATTAAGCGTCACAGCTATTGATTTTACGTGTAGTCTACAGCACATCTATTTCTTTAAAACAAACTTAGATGACAAATAAATTAATAGCCTAGTAACCACGCACGATCTGAAATACCTCTTTTACTTATTAATATCTAACTTTTTGTTCTAGAGCCATTCTATTATCCAGTGCCGATTTCAGGTTAAACTGCCTCCATCATATGAATAAAACTTGAAAAAGTGCATGAAATAAGATCTTATATAGATCTACTCAATTTCATGCACTTTTCAAGTTTTTTTATGATTTAGTTTTTATCAGACTAGCAACTGGTATACAATTACTACTTCACATCGTCAGTCTTTAAACAGAGTGGTAGCCTAACATATTATGCAATGAAGAGTGCTCAAACTAACTGTGTATGGGTTTAATGTTTATAGCCTAAATTGCTGTGTTACGGGGTTATATACATTTATTAGACACGGTTTAGAGCGTGTACCGTAGTCCATGTCGCTTTAATTTATTATACTTCATTAACTGAAATAGGTAAATAGATTTAAACGTAATACAATATCTTTCTTTTGGAGGACATAATGAAAATTTATATTGCCAATATCAAATAAAATACTTTTTTCATATTTCCTCGCCTTCACGTATATAATTTATGAAAAGCCTGACCTAATTTGTTCTGTCCGATATGTCTAGACACAGAAAGTACAGTATAGCATAAACAAGTTCAGAACTCAAATGTAAAACAAACATTACCTGAGACTGAAGCCATCCTTTCTGTTAAACCGAAATTAATTCACTAATTTAAACTACACAAGGTTTAGGCCACATCACCACTAATTTTCTATGCGTAATAATTTTATATAAATAATTTCCTACTTTCGTTTTCCCCTTCGTAGAATTGATCTATATTTAGAATTTATTTAACTGCATATGTGTAGTAGTCTAGCGGATAACTAATTTCAAGCGGAATAATTTCTAAAATGGGACCGAAAAAAGAGAGTGTACATCGTGAGCCAGCTATTAAGCGGCGACCATTAATTGAGTTCAGTGACACAGAATATATGTCTGAAGATGAAGTGTAAGTCACTTTCGTAATTTGGAAAGTTTAATACAGATTTGCACACTGTGGAACGCTGGACGCTATATTGCGGTTTAAGAGCGTCTGGTTTATAGGTATAAGTATGCTAAATAAATTTCCATAATCGGGGAACACACAGAGGTATCGCTAGCTTTAATGTATTTAGGTATAAGTATTCTATATATATTTCAATAGACTTACACTTTAAGGTTTGCGGGCAGTGGCAGTGCGACTACTCAGGCTCTCACCGACTGTCGGAATGTATTTTATTTTGAAGAATCATCCTAGAATAGATCCACATAAAATGAGAATCATCCGTGATCTATGATCCAGCGATTATTTCAAAAGAAATTTTCATCCACTTATTTCAGTCATACAGCAATCAAACAAATTTTAGGTCTGAGGACTGCAAGTTTCTTAGGTTCCGCTTCTCACATATTTGGCATACTCATACCTACATATGAAAACCATTTTTAAAGGGACACTCCCTATATATCTAGCAGATTATATTCTCGAAACATATATTATGTGTTCAATGAACGTAAAGTGATATATAAATACAATTTCAACAAGTAATATCTTTAAAAAAAAAGATGGTCGACGTAGGTGACGTAATAAACACATTTTGTGTTTCAGAAGGCTCCCGGGCAGTACACTGCTTATTCCGGTACCGAAACGCTAGCCAATAATCAATGACGCTAGATGTCCGGCCCCGGACAACACCTCGTTGAATACAAAAGTTGATCTTCGTACTGTCCAGAAACCTTGACATAACGTGTTCTGTTTTTTCTTTTTTTGCAACATGATTTATTATAAATAACTATAATCATAAAAAAATATACACATTTTGTGTTTCAGAAGGCTCCCGGGCAGTACACTGCTTATTCCGGTACCGAAACGCTAGCCAATAATTTGCAGATTCTGATTGGTCACATTATAACGAAGTTGGTTAGCAACGCGTCCATACCAACGGAAGTTCAAATCAAAAGTATACGACTACGTCGAAAAAGAACCTATGGCGAAAAAATGCATCAGCTTACCATGCTTACCACAATCAATCAATATAAAGGCTTTTTATAATAAATCGCATCCATCGATTAATTGTACAACAGCAACTCTACATAGAGTATTGAATTGTTTACGGTACTGCAGTTTATTTTAAACCGCTGATTTTCTCGATAATGACTGGGAATGCATAGCTGAAACTTTTAGTTTAATACTTTCAAAGATTATATTATTTATTTTGGAGGTTACTTAGTTTGACATCAGTTATAGGGTATGTCCCTTTAAGCACTAGACTTAGAACTTTTTTATTATGGGAACACCCGCGGCGGGCGGCGTCGACATTTTGTCCGCTCTCTTAGCCGAACAGTTTTTATCTGATCTTCACCAAACTTACTGAACATGTTTGTTGGCATAATGTATCGGCAAAGTTCGATTACCAGCCAAATCGACCGAGGCACTGTTGGATTATTGCCCTTGAATTATGCAAAATTGGTCAAATTAGCCATGTCCGCTCACTTAGTCAAACATTTTTCATCCGATCTTCACTAAACTTGGTGAACATGTTTGTGGGCATAATATCTAGGCCAAGTTTTATAACCAGCCAAATCGACCGTGGCAGTTTTCGATTATAGCCCTTGAATTATGCAAAATTGGCTAAATTAGCCTTGCCCGCTCTCTAAAAATTAAACAGTTTTCAACCAGTCTTCACCAAACTCGGTGAAAATATTTGTGGACATGATATGTAGACCAAGTTTGATAACCAGCAAAATCGCGCTAGGCACTTTTCGATTATGGCCTTTGAATTATGGAAAATTGTCTAAATTAGCCTATTCTGCTCTCAAAGTTAAGCAGTTTTCATCCTATCCTCAACAAACTTGGTGAACATATTTGTTGGCATAATGTCAGCAAAATCGAGCTTGGCACTTTTGGATTGTGGCCCTTGAATTATCGAAAAATGATGTAATTAGCCTTTTAAGCTCTATAGTCATGATAGTCCAAACAGGTGAATAAGCATTGTCAGCTTAACATAGTTCTAACAGGTTTTACAAAACCAAGAAACTGCCAGATAGAGGTATGCCTCCTTGACAGGCGTATTTTGTGACAGTTTGACAACCTTGTTTTAACTATAATTCATCATTTATACCTCCATACCGGCATATTGATGACCAGGATCCATCCACTTACTTTCATTCAAACAGCAAACACACAAGAACTAATGGTCTCACCGTTTAAATCGCATTTTCATCGAAGGGACACGAGTGATTCTTTATCGCTACATAATTATATTCTATTCCGTGTATTTCACAGTAATACTTACTTGAGCCGAAGCACTCTTTCTCCGCTACACAAAACAATTCAAACATATTTCCCTGTTAAAATAGAATTTGTATGTTAACGTGTCAGCTAAATAAATAAAGGTTTCCGTATGCCTTGCCTGCAGGATTCGGGAGATAACTATGCTTCTCTTAGGGCTGCAACGATAGTCGGTACATGCACCTTTAGGTTCGGTTTTGGATATGACCATCTCGGGTCATGTTCATGAGTTTTGGATACCCATCCGAGGGTTAAGATACGTCCCAAAAACGCGGCTCTGGATAAGGAAATCCCATCCGACAAATGTCCGAGGGTTGTGATACGTCCCAAAACGTGACGAGTATCATATCTATGTAAATGATAACAAAGAGTTTCTAATTTTACACCTTTAATGTAAAAATAGAGAATATTAAACCCTGAGAATACGAGGAACAGGGATGATCCAATAAAATACTGACAAGAACACAAATATATTTTTTTAAAGAAAATGGAGCCAAAATATGTCTGTCCGAGGACTACATATTTACTTTTCATCTGAAATATACCACAACATATAGGCGCTTGACCTGCTGATTTTTGTAGGATTTTCTTAACATGTATCACTGACACGGATATTCAATGCAATGTTTCCGCTTTGAATGCTACGTAATATTAGTTATGGTGCCTGTTTTGTAATACATAGATGCACTACATATCTAACAAACCGAATCAAAATATCGAGATCCAAAACGGTAAACCGAATCGAAGATGAAAGTTCGTATATATCCGATCTTCTGTTAATCGTTGCACCCCAACTGAGAAGAGGAGTGTTTCATATGCCATAAATGGTTGTCCCTTAAAATATAGGGATGACACTACAATAAGCAAACACTTTATCTTTACTTTGACAACGTATATTCAAGTAGTCGTCTACCTTAATAACCCATTAACTTTGTATATACCGCCAGGTGGCGTACGCCGATTATGTATTGAATAATTCTACATCTGGTTAGTGTAAAGTGAATTCCCATTTACCGCTGTCCAATAATCTTAACTGTTTGTCTTTATTGCCTAAAACACCAGGTAGCAATTCATTGAAAGTACGTGACATTTATTGCAGACCGGTTCCTCCAGAAGGAAATAAAGAACATCTTAGAAACCGTCTAGATACTTCAAACATACCGCAACGCCTAGACCGACGGAAGCCCGGACATCAGGTTTCCACCAGGCAGCCCCGAGGTGACGTAACTGAAGAAATCATAAGACCGAAACCGAAAAGGGAGACAGACAAACCTGGAGCACCAAAGCGGATTTGTTCTTCAGTGTTTCTGTTAGTACATACTTTAAATCAAATTTTGATAGCCATTGTTTCTCCATTGTGTCCTTTAAATTGCTCAAAATATTAGTTACATGTATTACGACTCTGTCAATATTCATTTGTAATCATGAGTTGTTTGAAACTGTTATCTCAAAGTCTTCATTTTAAAGTTCAAGTATGCCGGTCTGTCTGTGGGTAGTTGTAAAGGCCTTGATATATAGTACATTTTGGTATAACTTGAACTTAGTTTTTATCGACGTGAGTAGTCTCTTTTGAAAATGCAAATAAAAGTCAGGAACGGTTATCTAATCACTGTATTCGTTTAAGCAATGTATATAGAATATAACGTTGTTCTTAACATAATATTACTGCGCTTATTTTGATGGATTTTAATGTAAACTGAAACTGTACTCTTTTCTCTTAAAAAATAAAATAAATGCAAAAGTAAAATTCAGATGATCTGTGCAAATTAAATATGTTTACTGTCCGTTTCTGTCGAGGATAAAAATAAAGCAGTAAGGTGGCTGGTCAATATGAACCGAAATAATGGAATTCTCAGTCTTATGATGTAAACACAGTAATATCTTTATCCTGAATTTTTTTCATGAAGGATATGCACGTAATATTACGAAACAGAATACATTTTAACCTTTCTTTGTTTTGTTTTTGTTTCAGATGGCAGTTATTTATAACCGTGGTCTGTGTTGCATTGGTTAACATTGTCCAAGTATCATTCTTGAACCAAAGTGTGCATGTAAGTGACAGTACAGTAAACTTTGTTGACCTTGAAAATAAAGTTAAAGAGGCCATTGATAGAAAAGTACCTAAATCTATAGACACTCGTTTACAGGACCTTGCTCGCAATGAAGCGAAGGCTGCTGTTACTGACTTTGACCTGACAAACGTAATAGACACAAAGATTGCCAAGCAAATACGGGAAATCTTAAGTGACTTTAGTAAAACGGTATCACAAAGAATAGATGAAGTTAAAGACAAATACAATACCCTGGAAGATAACTTGTTTCAAGAGAAACAGAAAGTTGAAAAAGAAGCAGAGAAAGTTTCAAGTCTGAAGAAAGAGTTGCAGTCTTTAGCAAAAGAACAGGAAAATGCTACAACGGAAATTGACAAGCTTTTCTCAGACCTTCATAATAAAAGTTCCGAAATAACAGAACTTTCTGAAAATTACACACTTTTGTCGGAAACGACAAAGAGTCATTCAAATTCAAATGTGAAATTGCAGGAGAAGTTACAGATCGAAAAACAAAAAGTTGATACTGCAATTTCTAACATTACGAACGAAGTAAAAGATTTAAATGACACACTTTTAATGCAAAGGAGCTTTATGAGAAGTACAAAGACAAACTGGAACAACTTAACGAAGTCAACCGGAAACTCGAACAAATGCAACCAAATATGTTTAACAAAGGTACTTTTGATCATACGGCATTTCTTTTATTTAGATTTACCCCAATCCTCTTTCAGTCAGTAGGTTTTTTCCTGCTCCATGGTACTACACTTTTTTAACACTTGTTTTAACTTTTATTTTACATATGCCATAAAAGGGCCTACAGTGTTGTGTTATTGACGTTGAGGTAGTAGATAGGCCATCCCATCTTTTAGACAGTCTAGAAGTCTCCTTAGAATTTGTGTTTTTATTCAATTAATTGTACGACTTGGTCTACATGAACTGTATGAAAGTAACTTAATGATTTTTCTGCAGAATATAAGTATTTCATTGGCAAAATCCTCTTCTGTTTTTCGTATATAAAAGATGAGCGTCTGGAATTTGCGACCCTTGAGAGATGTCCGTGTGACCTTTACCGCGCGTTAAGTGAGTTTCTTTTCTTAAAAGGGTAGTATGAAAAGGCTTTTACATTTTACTGTTATTTTGTTTCAGAAAAGTTCACCATGGCGTTTATGATACTTGTGCTCATAGTTTTAGGGCTAGCCTTTGCTTTGTTCTGCCTGTACCAGCGACAGAATTATATGTCACATGGACTTACAACCACAGCCTCGAATCACTTCAACAATATGGTTTGTTACAACTTATAAAATAACTTAATGCAGTTGTTTTCAATAGTAGTTATAAAGTGGAGTGATACACAAATTTGAAATATACAAGGTATTGTGTAATGTCCAATCTATAACAGATGCTCCCTAGCTTCTAGAACAAAATGTTATTCCATAATTTGAAAGATCATGGTCGTCTTAAGTGCATTGTTAATGTATAATTGTTACTGTGAAAATCTTAGTTGACGCCTGATGACATACTTTTGTTATATTGAGCATTCGTTTTAAGAGGTAACCTGACTAAGAAGTGCTTAAGGTGAGTGTGAACACCTGGTGTCCGTCTTTCCACGTTTACATTGCAAACATCAAGAAAAACGTTCTACCGACTTTTCACCATTAGTTAAGCATGGGAATCAGTTTGACAAATTTTCATGATGATTGCTTGAGAATTGTGGTCTCAAGGTTTTACTGCGATTTGACCACGTGACTAAGTTTTATATTTCACATGGCTCAGTTTCAGAACCTGTCTTCAGGTATTCAAGTCCAACTTTCATCATTAGTGGTTATAAAATGTAATATCAAGTACTATAGTCAGTAAATGAACTCAAGATAGATTTTAAAACTTGGTCACGTGGGGTCAAAATCAATGCCGTCAGGACAGCGTCCCATGAATTAAACTGCATCATGAAGAAATTGGATCTGAGGGTTTTTCTTGATGAACTCTGGGTCGTGTTTGAAAGCAGAATATTTGGGATCAAATATGTCATCACCATGTTAGTTATATTTAATTCTAATTTTTTTAACTCCATTTAATTTTAATACCGTTCTTGAGGAAATCATTAATCATGTTAAAACAGGTGTTTCGAAAATAGTGTCATATGCCAGTAAATAAGACAATATTTCTCTATTTAGGACAGCAATGAGATTTTAAGAAATGTTCCTAGAGCAGTTGAACTTAAACAAGAAGTGTGTATCATAAGCTTTGATGAAAATAGAATGCAGGATCACCGGCAGATACTTGACTCTGCAAATGTACCAAACTTACAAGTACAAAAGTGTGTGATTAGAAGACATGAACAGATACCAAAAATGCCACAAAGTAAAGTCTACCTGATGTGTACAGAGTTTTCTGAAAGGTATGCTAAGTTAAAGTCCCATTATCACTTTGGATGTAAAATCCCTTATTCTCGGTTTCGCACATCCGGGTACTGATAAATTATTTACATTCGGGAAAGGTGATTCCTCGGCTGTCATCGCTGGTCTCTATGCATCTTTAACTTTGAATAATACAATAACGAAGATTAGAAATGAAAGAAGACGACGATCTTCCATTACCTTGAAACTATCAGATTGTTTTTATTATAATTCTATGTTGTCAAAAGCTTTTTGTTTCGTTTAAAATAAATTTAAACTTGCATATAAGTCAACGGTAAAGACTGAGTTTTCACCTTTTACCGAATGAAGGAATGAACGCGACCTAATAATCCGATTGGTTAACTGGTCAGTATGACGTCACCAAGAAACATAACTCTTTCAGGGCAAATTGCCCATTATTTATTATATGAAAAAAATATTTCTTACTGTTTTTAAATCCAAAAAAGCTGCTATACAGTGTAGTAATATTCAATGATGTTGCAAAAAACAAAAGTGTTTTTTTGAAATACTTTTTTCTGAAGGTGCAACAAAAATATGAAAAATATTGTTATAAATTGTCGTCCTATTATTATTATTATTTCAATAAATTTATCATTCTATGTATGTAAATTAATTAACTGATCTGTTTGACTGCATCCATATTATTGTATAAAACTTGCTTTAAAAAGTCCGTAAAACTACAGCTGCAATATACAGAAAGACTAGATTCATGTATGCCTTGGTAGAGAAAGGCAACATATATTATCTTATTGACTTTTAAGAAAATGAAATCACCTTGTAACAACTGTTGTTATCCCCACAGGGGAAGGAATTTGGCAGTGGTCTCTGTCCGTCCATCTGTACATCCATCACACTTTTTTTCTGGGCTATTTCACAGGAATCAATGAATGCAATTCAATGAAACTTCAATGGCTGCCTAATCACATGGAAGAGATGTGCATAATAATTATTAACAGCACATTCCATTTCCATAAATTTTACTGAGTTATTGCCTTTTGTATATGTTCATGTTTGCAGTATTTCCCAGCAACCAAAGGCTGGAATTCAATTAGTCTTTTATACGGGTAGCTTTTTGACAAGAGGAGATGTGCATGTTCCGGTTTGATGATTTTTACACATTTAATTATGGCCCTTTTTATACATATAGCCAACTTTCACACAAAGAGCTTGCCTCAGTGAGGGGCATGCCATGTTAATTTGGCTTTTGTTATATTTCAGGCATGTAATAATTGAAGAACCAGGAAAAGGGCTGGGTGATCTTCATAGGACTACGTACCAGGCAGCCAAGAAACTTGGAGGTAAAAGAAACAGATTTACATTAAAAAAATGGAGAATTTTTCAGTATTCATCTACCTTAAACCGGGTAATTTCCATGTAATGAAAATTTCACAATTTGTGAGCAGACACACTTCTTCGAGAATGTCAAGTTCATGAAAAGGAGAATTCTCTAATAGTAAACCTAGGAGAAATGAATTTTTCACATGGGTTTAAATAAGCGGAGTTGAAAATTCACGAAAATAGCAAAAGTTGAAACACCATAAATATTACCTAATTTACAGTATACGATTGTACGTCAGATATTCTCATCCGAGCTATTTCACAAGAATCACTGAACTGATTTCAGTGAAACTTCATAGACTGCTTCACTATCAAGAGAAGATGTGGTATTATCAGCACCTAAAAATTATCTTTCACAAAATTCTAAATTAGTGAAGATTTGAATTCTCGATAAATAGCAAAAATTCAGTCATCACCGAAATTTCCCATTTTACAGTATTATGATTTATGCTGCAGGCTTGATATCCATCTGTATGATGATGTTACATTTTTTGTCTCCTGAAAATTTTGTAACATTATTCTTTTCAAGACAAATGAAATATTCCAGGGTGCAAATTGCTTTCTGGATATTGTCAGAAAACATGTATTAATGCAAAGTCATTGTCTGTATTATGAACAAATGCAAACTCTGCGCTCTGAAAGTTGTGCTGATTAAGAATAACTGAACCTGTTTTCAGCAGGCACCTGCCTAAGTGGAAGAATATGATAAATCCTCAAGCAAGTTTGACTGTAATTATAAATTGTATAATTTTCAAATAACATCCGTTCCAGCAGTGTCCATCATCTAAAAAACAATGATTTGGAGTCTGATGCACAGTATTTAACCATGAAGGCCGTAGGCCAGAGTGGTTGATTTCTGCGCATCAGGACAACAAAGAATTGTTTATTAGACGATAACAACACTAAAAATGATGTTATTTATATTCTCACATGACAAGAGATTATAAAAAGTGAATAAAGGCAAAGGGTTATTTCTACACGGATATTTATCAAACGTCATGTGGCACAAAATAACGTCATATTGACGGCATAACATTTCCCGCGTTGTTTATGGCATAATAAACCATTTTTATTCTACTCTTTATGTATATAGACATAATTGTAAGTCATGTTAGAATTTGTATTTATACTTATTTATTTACCCTCGATTGCAAAGCAAGTTTTTACAACTTATATAAATCGCTCTCGAGACTCAGTCCAGATGGAATCAACCTCAAAGTGAGAGAGAGAGAAAGGAAATGTTGAATTATCTGTGTCTGTTCTAAGGACACTATCACTGCTTGGGCACTGGTGGGGAATGAACCCGGGACCATCTGACCCTGAGACAACTACTCTACCACTCAACTAAACACATTGTATTTAGAATAAGCGTTGTAAAAAAGTTGTTGTAACAAAGTTTTCTTAGTAACACAGTTTTCTTAGTAACAAAGTTTTCTTAGCACACTCTATTACTCCTTCAAATATGTGACATTTGTAACGCAAGTATATATTAATTTCTATTTGTGGTATTTCAGGCTGCCTGATAATTCTTTATACCAAAGACCCCGGGTCACGGAACCTCAAGGACAACTCTCTATTCAACACAGGCATACACTGTGTGACCAGCCAGCCAGAACTGTCCGAGCTCAACGTCGACGGTCGCTTCTTTAGTTTGTATGATAAGCTCACACATCACCAAAAAACTGAACTGAGAAACAAAATTGTTCAAATCATGGCATAATGGCAGCAGAATCTTGAACTCTTTTCTACAGTTGAACCCATGTTAATGGCCTCCTCACTTAAGCAACCACCTGTCTACAACAGGTCAATACTGATGTATTCCATCTGGACATTTATATTAAAATTAATATCAAACTAAAATAATACCTTAAACAGCCTGTTTTTATGCATTCCTTGGCTGGCTACTAGGGAAAGGTTTGACTGTATATATACATGTATTGTAAGGATTTCAGTATCATTCCATTTGACTAACAGTATGACATTGACAAACTATATTGTTGAGTTGTGTTTCTTGATCGTGACTGCACTTGCAGCTGTTTGTTTTAATTATTTGTGTGATGAGAAAAAGTTGAGTGATCTGAACAAAGTACTAAATATTTAACACAGTAGTTCTGTATAAAACTAAACCATGTATCATTTTTCATATCATTTAACCTTTGCCCTAAAAGTGGCAATGATTCTGTGTTTTTGTGTAGTGTAGATCATGATTAGTCTGTATAATCTGTACTGCTTACTGCCCGAGTTGTCGAGTGGTTAACACTCTGGACTACCCATCAGGAGGTCCTTAGTTCAATTCTCAGGCCTAGTGACTGTAAATTTCAGTAACACTTTCCCACCTATCTAGAGATAAACTGGTTTGAAACCCAGAGGAAGTCTTGTGTGTAACGGTGCTATACACTGGTCATGTAAAAGAACAAGCGGTCCATTTGTAAAAAGAGCTAGGGTCTGGTACTCCTATTCCCTTGTATCTGCTTCTGTCTTTAAAAAAGGACCACAATGGAAATAAGAGCTTGCTCTATATTGTGTTACCCTTTGTACTTGATTTTCAGGGATCTTTCCTTAGAACAATTACTAGTACTGTACTAATAGAGAGATGAGGAAGTCTCTTAAAACATCAAGAAGGGACTGAAGGGTACACCTTAAAATAAGCTTCAAAGGTCAGCATCCTTTCTGGGTCAAGTTTCTTAACTTCCGTCCATGTATTCATATTTAGCATAGGTACACCACATATTGTTTGCAGAATGATATTAATCAGTATTATATTTTCAATTTTCTCCTTTTGTCTGTGTGTATATTGCTGTTGCCTTGTCTGTTATTATGCATTATTTCTAGCATTACTTAATTAAAACTGGCACAAATAAGCAAAATTTAATTGTAAATAAACATTCCATTCCATGAAAAATCTAGATAAATGAAATAAAATAAAGGAAACTTAACTGCTGCAGTAACTTAGGTATACCTAATGATGTTGGTATCATGGGTTTGTACAATATTTATGTATATGATATCAATGATTAGCATGTATGTCTTTTTAGCTCTCCTGGCTTTACCAGAGTGATCTATTAGGATGGATGATTGTCCGTCATTCGTCAACATTTTGCTTCAAATGACAACTTCTTTGAAACCATTGGACCAATGTTAATGGAACTTAGCAGGGATGTTCCTTGCATGAAGCTTGTTTGGTATAGAAAAAACTTCAAAAATTGTCTTTTTTAAAACTACAAGGCCTAGAGCTTATATATTTGATATCTAACTTTGTCTAGTGGTATTCCTCTACGTTGTTCAAATTATGCCTCTTTGGTCACAATTGACCACTTTCACCAGACAAGTGCACTTGTACTCAGTTGAGCAATGCAGGGGCCATTATGGCCCTCTTGTTTTATTAACAAGTGACTAGACTTTTAGGGAACATGTTTGTTGTTTGATTTTTACAACTTGAATTGTACATCTTGTATTATATTTTTATGAATAAAAAAATTGTAAATAGAAGCCCATGTTGTCAGTGAACATGGTAATTTGTGTTTCTGTTGCCACTTCAATGCACATGTGCATCCTCAGAAGTTATCTCATCTGTAAATCTGTGCTTAGAGACTGAATTTAAAGCAAAAGGCTGTTGGAACATATAGCTGTACACAGCATATATAACAGGTGCTAGCTGTACACAGCATATATAACAGGTGCTAGATGTTGACCTCAAGTCGCTCAATATAGATGTTGTGTTTCTGTTGGCACTTCAATATACATGTGCATCGGCAGAAGTTATCTCATCTGTTTATCTGTGCTTCCAGACTGAATTTAAACCAATGTAGTAGGGCGTGCTATTCGTCATTATTTTGTATATCATTTGAACTTGTGCAATAATAAAGGAACTTACAACAGATAATGAATTGATCAGGCATGTTGTGTTTATTTCATTACTATCAATTTTGGTATAAAACACGAATGGCCAAAGGGAAACAATCCAATACAACCTGCTCCGTAATACCTGATTTTACCACGTTTCTATATTACTTTACGCCTGTGTAAAAAGTCTTAAATCATGTCCCGTTATACTATACTAATCTCTCACTAACCTGTGACCCGTTAATGTACTATACTTATATGTTTGATGAATGCAATGCTTCATTGCATTCGTCATCACCGGTTATCATAGATAGCTTAGTACATTGTGTAACTTTGTTTATTTAGTCAATAAATATATATATCTTGTATATGTTTGTTTCAGGTTAGTTAGATATTTTACTCACTCATATTACTCTAAATGCATATTGCCATAGTTATATTTGTAAAGTTTCAACAGTAATCAGTATTTTGAAGAGAGTCATTGATCATTATTCATTACTCTAATATGCCTATGGTATATTTCTATAGTCAATTCGAATGCTTTAATATGATTAAAGCACTCGATAAAGGACATGGAAGTAGCTCTTTCCGACTTTTCTAATTCACTCCCGCGCCCTCGTGAATTATTC